>QNGE01005964.1:8485-23861 GCA_008508345.1 Paragonimus westermani | reverse complement strand
AAAAAAATAAGGCTGCTTGGTACAGACACTACAGGGTGCACGTCGTACACACAATGGGTAGTGATTAGCTGTCCAAATGTAGAAATGTACAGGTATTCGGAACACGAACCTCCCATATTGTGCTCGGTACCTGAGAAATGTCAGACCCACGGCCATTAGTTTACAGATTCTGATCAGGCTGGTAGGATCTCAGAGAGAACTCCCGGTGGCTTATCTAATGAACAGATGAATCTAAGTAGGCTTTCCTGAAACTTGTAGAGAATGTTGCAACAATCGCTGACCACTCAAGGTGCGCGGTAGTCATAAGTGTATAATTTTGCACATAACGACCCGTCACAGTTGATCGCTGTGAAATTATGTCGAAAGCGGTCAGCATATATGATAGAACCACTTTATATTGTCACGTCATTTGTGGTGTACTCAGTGCCCCAGCGAAACTAGGTGTAACCCTTAAATTACAAGGTACAAATTCAGTTTCTCCACAAGGCTACGTTTGGTACGAGTTCATGCTGCTCGCGTGAATAGCTTGTTCACGTTTTATTGGAATGATGTCAGAAAACCAGGTATTGACTGAATCAGGTCAGCTTCATATGGACGTAGTTTTTAATTCAGCCATCCTTCGGCTGAAATGGTTAGTAGTAGTTCGTCTCAATTTGATATTTGACCTTCAGGATAGGGCAGCAGTTATTTTAATGTTGTCTTGGGTCACCTATCACTTATTTGAAGTAAGTGGATATAAGCGTGTAGTCAGGGTACAGTATGCAATCCAGCATATTCATTAGCATGAACAGTCTCGTAAGAAGGGTTCTGGTAGACTGTCCATGGTTATTCTATCAATTTGACTAGATGGTTGAGTGACTGACCGAGTGCTTCAACCCGGAACAGGCTGACAAATGGCGACGTCTCATTGCATCTAACAATTTTTGTGACTGTGGTCGGTAGACAAATCATAATAATTGGTCACGTTTTCGTTCCAGTTGATACAGTCCAATGCTTATCGCAATAGTCCAATCTAAGTTTCTTGCGGTTTGCCCAGGTCATCACGAATATTTCTTTGTGAAACTGGCCACACACTGGATTTGCTAACCTTACGTAGTTCATTAACCCATTACCTGGCACCCTCAAACTGAATGATGTGTAAAGTGATTCCCGTTATTGTAAACTTAATGAAGATGGGATAACCCAAATTGAACGTCATTCACAATTAATCGTAGCCGTCGAATTCCCATAGATTTTCTAGTTTACGATCCCAACCATCTAAAACATTTCATCCAGCCACGTTCGAAACGAAACACTATACACTGATATTCAGTACCCTCAGAGCTATGATGGTGTGGCAACCAGATGTTTTAACATGGATCATAAATGTCTTGACAATACAGAATTCTGTAACAAGCACATGCGTAACGGTGGACTGCTAGTGTGCTAGTTCCGCCCATCGTAACAATTCTAGTCTTGATTTACCGTGACACCTGGTGCGACACTTACGTGACAGATCGCCAAACTCTCACGCTGAGGTCCAGATGCGATTACCCCAGCAGTACAGCAGCAATGTCGAAAATGCACGTGGGCTGTCAGAAAATTTTGAGCAGAGTACGTGTCTGAAAGGAAAGGAGACTACCACACTACTACTGGCTTCAAGTCTTCCTCCACTGGCGTGCAATTCGGTTATCCTGCCAAATCTTACTAACAGCATATCGACTGGAAAGTAGTAACACTGAAGTGAATGCAATGGGTTTCTTTGACCACATGATGAAACAAGGTTGGACTGCCCAAAATGCAACCATGAGAAATAATCGGATTCGTGCTTAAAGATGGACATACTCAGCTGACTTGTAATCTTTTATGCTTTCTTGCCAAAATGGTCCCCCATTGGGGCATAACATAATCACCACCATTTCTGAATACTCAGTTTCCTATAAGCGGCCACCTCAACCATCGTGTCATTTTCATACAGATAGCCTTACGACGATTTCTATATAACGCTGGGTCAAGTTAGTTGGGTTCGGACAAGTAGATCAACCAAGCCCCTACAGTAAACGTTGTTCGCTATACGCTTGGTGGTGATCATCGAAACAACTTACAGGTCCACACGCATGTGAAGTGAGCTATTAGAAATCCCATATGATTAAAAGGTCGCGATCGCCTTAGAAAGTCAACGAATCGCCGTTAACTTTTCTTAATCTTGTGGTATTCTGGTTCCGGTCTACCGCACATCTTGATTGAACAAAAGAAGCAGTTTTCAACGGACTTTTTATAGGCTGTAAACCTGGTATTTGCATATAGAAGGGTGGATTCTTCCAATGCTTTACCAAAAACAATGAAATTTTCAACATGCCCCTATGGAAAGAACCTGCTGACCAATTTAGACTGCCATGATAAGCAACCAGTTAGTCACTTGTGTTGTACTTTCTAATGAACTGGAAACTCAATCAGAACGAAACTTAAAACATTTGGGCTTGTGTGTGTAAACACAGGTACAGAAACTCGTATCGTACAACAAAATCGTACGGCCAGTCAAATAACCGACTCGATTGTGTGAGTACATTCGCCCTCTCGTCTGATCGATTCACTATACGTGCGTACGCGCACCTCCACACAACAGATATGGCTCAAATCGTAATCAGGTGAAAAATTAGTCATCAAGTTCGCTAAGCTATTCATCGACAGTGTGACCTGGTTGCTTGGCCATTATCGGATAGCATCTTGAGTACATATTTTAGCTTATAGGTCATTAACACTTTTAGACAGCTCGTCTAGACAGTGAGTCTTTGAGCATATGCTGTAACTCATACGAGCGCCAAGCTGAGGGTGACTTACTTGTTCTTCTGAAGGTACAATTCAATGTAGATGCGCAGGTGACGTTTACATTTGATAGTTCCACTGAATAACAAAAAATGAACTGTGTGATATGAATAAATAAAAGGGAGCAGGTTTGTGAAATTAGGTATAAAATACAGACAGCTACTTACAGTAATCTACACCAGCTTTTACAATTACGGTAAGCATGTGCGAATTCCATATGAAGGTCAGAACAAATTATAGAGGTTGGTACACATCAGAGATTCGCACATAACTCATGTAATTGTACAAGCTTGATGAGAATTATCGAAAATAATTGTCTGCACAATTTGCTTATTATGACATTTTTGGGAATACATAGTAGACTGGAATGAGTTGTTTCGTATTTTAAACGATGTCAGCATGAAATGTTTACATTGGTAGAATCTGAAATGAAATAAAATGTTGCTATTGGAATCCCTTTTTATCTGAATAGTTTGACTGAGTTAACCATATTCTGAACAGAGAGACGATGATCTCAATTCCACAACCTCGGATTGAGGCCTTTTACTTCCGTTAATTTTTGGCAAGCCCCACGATAAAAGTGCTGACATACCACGCTAGCTCCCATCCTATGTGCTCTCAGTAGACCTGATCACAGATCAGCGTCTGAGGTATCGACATGAGTCAGCCCATCTCATGCAAACCTGTACGGATCTCACACGAGTTGGGTTCGTAGATAAGCAGCAGACAGGCGTCAGATGTAGGTACGCGGGTGAAAAGCATTGACACAGACGCCTGAACCGGCAATAGTTTGGGCGGCCTGCTGACTGCACATACAATTGGGCGGTTTACGGTTCCAAATCGCGACTGACCATCATGCTGTACAACATATTTCCAGTCCAGATAATCTGGTTTCCAAGACAACGACCACGACGTTTTGGAAGTGTTACATCAAACCAGCTACGATACTGTACAGCGACCAAGCAAGCAAATTCCGGAGGCGGACTTTCTGTCGCGTTATTCCAAATCTTCTCATCCTGAGGTCTGCCATTTTATTCTGCAGTTCAGTCATGTGTCTCGGTGGAGGTTACGCAAGTATACTCAAGAGTGCTACAGAACCATGTCATCAGCACTCAATAATGGACGGCATTGATAGGTTAGAAAAACATTTCATGCTTTGTATGAATTCCGGGAAAAGCTAACGAACTTGCCAAAGGGTGTGCCTAATCTCAGGGAATGATTGAAAGCACCGCCTTCCTTCCAAGTGGTGATGTCAAGATATCGTCAAGTAGGGCGCATACGTAGCTGGAAGTCGAAGCAAACACCAGAAATAGGATCAAGGACTATTATGCCTCTCTGCACAACATCAAAAGTCTATACGCAGTTACAGGCATACAGATCGTGGATTACAATCCATCAAGTAGTAGGCCATGATGTTCTCTTTTTCGTACTTCAAGTGGCCTAAGGATTTCTTGTCTGGGACCTCTATAAAGCAGTTTGTGATTCAAACCATGAGGCAGTGTTTCAGATAAGACAGCATAACCCTGGTTTGATCAATAGCAACAACTCACGGCTTTGTGCCGGCAGAACAAATATCAGGTTTTGCAGTGCTGGTACAGACGCGCCCAACCGAGAGGTCCGTGTTCCAACAGAACAGCGAAGAATATTATCCGAATCATGAACAGTGTCATCAGTCCTACCAACTCAATGAAGCTACTCGGGCTGGATTCCCTCAAAAATGTACCTCGAAGACAGCACACTTCATGGCTAGGCAAGTCTGTGTGTCTTTTTTAAGTGTAGTTATCTCTGGGCCACTCTACAATGCATGAACAAAAGCGGAGTGGAAAACTTCCCAAAAAACGATGTGCGACAAGACTACAGGATCATCGCGCAGTCAAGTAGGCAGGCGAACGGTGAAGTCCACCAACCTATATGATGGCACTCGTCAACGATGCCAGGGTCCACTTCAACCCAAAGTTGACAACAAACTCCTTGCCGGGGAAACAGATAATCAGAAGAACTATTCGAACGCTTACCAAGGAAAATCAACAGTCGCAATTCCATGCGGTTATTATGAGGGCCTTTCGGCAGGTTACAGAAGGTCACCACGCCTAACCCACCAACTTGGGGAAGAGGAAAATTATGGGGATTTGACCAACATTCGGGCTGTTCAGAACACGCTGAGGTTTTCTGGTAGGCAATCGAAATCACTGATGCAGTAGACTGACTGAAAGCTGTGCGGAGCACCTGTATAGTGAATTCCCATTTGATGGTTCTCACCAATCAGACAACGAGAAACATTTTTCATCAGTGCGGATGCCTCGATATTACATGTTGCGTCGAATGGTTTAACAGTGGCTTTACTGTCCTTTTACTGCCACCATTCCGACTGGGAGACTTTCGTTCAAAGTTCACACTGTTTCCGGTATGGGTACACTTCGTTATCGAGTACTCTAGTCATGATTCACTAATTATCTACTAAAACTACCTACTCGAATAAGCAACAGAAGACATTACTCATCTCTGTTAACTTCCATCCAAAAGAACCAAGAAAGAGGCGTTATTCAACTCTGAAACAAACAGAACCCTCTATTTAATCGGATACTGGAGAAATAAAGACACAGTGTAACCAAAACCAAATACCTGTGCACTTGTAAAAGTGTTATAGTCGGATCTTAATCGAGGTTTCATTAGGCAGATCGTACAACATGACAAAGACGAAGATCATCAACAAGTAAACTCTACTAGATCGTGTTGGCATAGTGCTACTAAGTCGAATAGGAGCACACAACTCACTGATTCCACTAGCCAATTCTATTTTCGTTTCCCAGCATGTGGTCCTAACACAAGAAGTGACATATTTGGTGAACAGCTGTACACGAAAAATTAAGACATTACCCATGAATCCCATCAACACTCTCAAGTACTTCAGGACTGACTGCATCCAGTCCACCCATGGTTCGATTAGGAGATAGCTTAATGATACGGCTGCCCAAAACCGGTTCCTGTGGCTTCTCTTATAAATGTTTGGGTATGCTGACTGTGCCCAGCCTAGTGCGTAGCATGATCACAAACGCAACGTGGTGTTAAAAGACGCATACCTGAACCGTTTAGTGTAACCCTGATTCAAAAATATGCCTTTCATCGATCGAACTTTTCGTCTCCGGTTTCTCCGACTAGGTAGTTACGAGTTACTACCAGTAAATCACATTGGTGAGCAAACTAAATTTGAATATTCCATTCCGCAGACATTTCATCATTTAGAGCACATAAGTATCATACAAATATCAAGGAGGTCAGCCGACATTAAATATTAGCAAACTAGACAGTAGCAAGGGGGAATTGGGTTATATTGAGGAGAGACTAAGTCGCTTGGTGGTATCAGTATACTAGAGTCAGACCGAAGTTTAATCTATCACATACGAGAAACAAAGGCATGTAGGCATAGCTTGGTTGTGTCTAACACAAGATGCATCCAGACAAATATATCTGTGTGCACTTATGTAATAGAATGTTGCGTGGATTACGGAACATGACAAGTAACTAAAAAAAATGAAGACAAATGAAAAAGAAGCATCTATTCGTAGTACTTGAAAGTAGTAATTGAACATTGTGCTATTCTTGCCTAGTTGTATGTGTATGGTTACATTGCATATAATTTCAGCCAGATTGAAATTTCATTGGTTCCTTCTCTGTTATTGCTACTGTGCAGAAATTTAGTCCTCAGGTTGTTAGTGCTAAGGAACATTTCAGAATAATGCACTATCACATAAACAACCACTGAATACACTAACACAAGGCCACTGGCCTCCAATACAGATTTTAAAAAGTACACCAACTCAGTCCGTTAGCGAGATCACGTTGAACAGAGTGAAGAGAGATTGGATCAAGCCACTAAAAACATGGACTCACAAGGAGAATTTTTCATCGAACCGCGGTGACGCAGAGTCTGGCACAGACTTTGAACGGAGACATTGAATTGACTTATCCGGTTCCCTTTTGTTAGCGATCCGGACCTATAAAGGACAAGGAGCCAGACATGTGTACATTGTGCCAAGGTTTTCTGTCACGTGTCTCTTTTAAGTTTAATGATTTGACGAAAAACAGACAGCACCATTTAAACTTATCAGGGTTAGGACTAGCCACCAAATGTTTGGTGGCCAGCGTGAACACGAGTGAGCTGCGCTTATGTTTAATACTTCAACTTTATTGGCCGGCACATACAGAATAAGTAGGACTATCCAGACCTTAAAATAATACGTCTCGAAGAAAATTTCTCTAGATGATTTATTTCTGGAGTACATATATATATATGAAAAGACAAATAAGGTTGCTACTGGTCAACAAGAGTTCAGGGCCAGGCAACCAACGAGGGCTTATAATCATTGGACTAATAAACAGTGGGTCACGAATTGAAACAAACTGGATTTGAACGGGCAACTATGCCAAAACTAGGTCAGGCAGGGCAATGATCAACTCGTAATCAGTGTCTTGAAAAATTATAATCGGGCTTAGACGTAAAGAAAGTGCTGGCGAGGATGCAACGCTTTTAAATGTACTTTTAGCCGTTTCATTTAAGTCTTGTTTTGTTTTTATGCTAGTCACGTTGACAACTAACGGAAGTATGCGAAATGGATTCATACCTTAAATTGTATTCTCTGACTAGTCTACCCAAGTGAGTCAGAGAAACTCGCTGATTCAAAGCTCAGTTTTCATTTAATGTACAATATTGTTTCTCAGTGAACTGCGTAATGGTACAGCCATGTCAAGTACCGTCAGACCAAGGCTTGTTCCTTTTGAAGTTTAAACCCTCATCTACAGTTGGATACAAGTTGCTGGTTCAGAGCTTACGAATCAAGTGAGAATACTCCAACTCTGGTGATATACACAAAGCGATGGACTCAAGAAAATGGAATACTTATCAACAACGTCACGGCTGGCAACTTGACCTCAATAGAGATATACAGGTAATCCAAATTTCAAATTCGAAACCCTTAGTATTCGAAATTAGTGTCATGAAGATCGTAAGTGTAAATATCAGTGACGATGTTTTTGGCTCACCTGAACGTAGGTACTGAAACCGACATCTAACGGAAGCTGCAGGTATCTAGCTTGTATCACTAAAAGGGAGAAAAATGAACATAAAGTGGTCGTGGAAGACAAAAAAGACTACTTGACAAATGCGTTCTATGAATTGTCGATCTGATAGGAACCATGTGCCACAAACTCCTCAGAAATTTCCACCCAATCGGTCTACTGTGTTTGAACTTGTGTATTGTCAGTCTACAAACGACTGGGTGGCATGTAAATCGGGCAATGTCAGGTTGTCTTGTACCATGTACAGTCTGGTAGGTTAAAGCTTAGGTATTACACGTGAAAGCTGTTGATATCGTCATTTAGCTGCTTCGATTGTATGTTCAATGCTGTCACCATTTATAATAATTTGTTTGTTTCCTGATCGGGATCACTAAAATTCGGGTAGCCAAAGGGAATTCTGTCTTCCGAACCAAAGGTCATCACGAAATTACTACAATCCAATCTCGGGATTAACTCAGTGTTCTACAGTAGGGAACATTCAGAAGCAGACTTCTTCAAAAATACATCTTCATTCTAAAAACACATTACGCAATGGAGAGAATCAGATTGATCCCCTCAATCGTGTGAGTTGTATGCCTCGTATAATCCCGAATATTAATTGCTGGATAATAAAAATTCTAGGTCTTTCTAGACAGTTCCAGTCCCAAATTCAAAGGTGAGTGTGTATCAGTGAGGCAAAAATGCAAATCTAGTGCATGCATAAAAATAAGTGTCCAAAAATAACCGCACGAACAAATCATCGTTAATATGAAAATCGTGGCTTTGGCACACGTTAACCGTGCATGTTTGACACTGCTTAGTAAGTAGACAGAACTCGAATCTGATTCGTTCGAATGTGCCCATTGTTGTCTGTGTGTATCATATTCTTGTGGAGAATTAACTTAAAGCATGAAATATGGATTACAAACAGCATATACACAGTAACTTCCAGTGCCAACCAGAACTTACCATGCACGCGAGCATCGTACATGGATGCACGTAAGTCAAGTTTGAGTTGGCCTGAAGATTAGAAAAATTCGTTAAGCACACGAAACTTGCAGTGCACACAAAATTGCGGATAAGTCAAACACTTGCACAAATTTTAATCAGAATACAATAAAACGCCCATTTTGATTGATCGATCTATTTTTCATTAGGTGTTATTCAATCTGGCTAATACAATGTCGTCACTCTTAGGACATACCAACTTGCTAATTGTGTGCGAATCGACCTCCCCAATAGTGTCGCTAAGCGGAATTTTCGTAGAAAATATGAATCAAAAGTGAACCTAATTAAACACGGGATGGACGCTTACATTGCATCAGTACTTCTCGCGTAAGGGGAATGGGTCAACCAACCAACCGTAGGCGTGACAGCAGTATGTAATTATTGCCGTGTTAAACCGCAAGTGAACCAAATTAGTGATCCACACCGCATTACTAGTCCGATGGAAGACAGGTCAAAAGTTTGGTGACGATTTATAAGCCGCGTGTCATTAGACAATTAAAAATTGTATAGAAATGTCGTTCAACAAAACAAGCTCAGTTCACGCATATATACTGCCGCTCGTGTAGCCGTGGGATTTCAGTTCACAGAGCATGGGAGCTTCTAATCACACGCCATGCGCACTTCTGTCTGTTTGGTTGGCGAATTTCGCAGCAGATTTTCGTCTATCATTTCTCACAGGTCGGGCCGATTTCTCGCAAATTGTCCCCGATTCACCCCTCTGGGAGATCTGGTCATGTTCCGCGGTTGCACCGCGATATTTCAGCGACTAGTGAAATAGTCACATCACCCACTTTTGTGTCAGTCACACTCACTCCTCCTTGAAATAATGTGCTCTGAATGTTCCACAGTAATATTTGTTCTTTCTTGCTCCATTAACTACGAGGACTTGTTTGGAGTTGAAAGACCGGGTTTGTGTTACTCATGATAGTAACGAACGTATTTCATCGTATTTTACACTTGCTAGCACCTAATCCTGAAGTCATCGATCGACCATAATCTCACTTTTATCTGGTCTAGGAACGGGTCCATTCTTGTATGTTGCCCATCATTTCAAATCTTTGGTTACTCCGATGCCGTTCAAGCGCGTAGTGTTTAGTAGTAATTGGCTTTAACTTCTCTGGAACTTAGGCTCCCAACCGTACGTAAGCTCCAATGTTGAACTCTACATCGTCACACGCTTCCTCGTAAGGTAACCAAACGATGTTTCCGGCGATCTTTCATCACAGTTGCTGCAATGGCTATTCTGTCAGTTCTTTGTTTTGGGATTAGACCTTTCGTCTTTGGAAGATACAAGGGTGTTCTTAGGTGTTGAATTTCCCGGACCTTTGACATCTTATTAAACTGTCGGTTCTAAAACACAGGACTGTCATCCGTGGTGACCCTCTGCAGTACACTGAAACGATCTGGGACGCTGTTCATGGAGTCATGCATAAAAACTTCGTTCATTTGGGCGAAGGTTGGAATAGTTTCCACCGACCTTGTGAAATTTACTAGTACAGAGCAATTTCCTCATGAGCTTGCTGGCTGAGCATGAAAAGGATCAAGAATGTGTATGCTTCAAGTATTCGAGTCTTGCCGTGTTATAATAGATTGCACGGGTGATTTCATCACTGGTGCTTTCCAGTTTTCTTGGAAATTAGGGCACGTCCGAATGAAGCCGATCATACTTTTTGCATCGTGAGTCTAGATGCATTTCACTGTAATGAATTGAACCCGCGCTCTTGCCTCATGCGAAAACCAACGTGTGCAAGTCGAAGTACGCGCTCCACCTGGTCAACGTGAATAACCGGCAAGTGTCGTAGTTACAACCCGTTCTGTACCTCTATACGGACGACCAGTCCCCCGGATGCAGACGTTTCCATGTATGTAAAAACCCTGCCCTTCCTCCCCAGTTTCGCTTTTGCAACACATTGATACTTTGCTCACATATGCACCTTGTTGTTGATTGGCCAGCATTTCCTTACCAGAGATTATTGTTCCGTCTAAGGGTACAGCTTTAATCAACAGATCCTATCCTTGCACTGACCTGTATAGTGCATGTAATGTTTAATTATTTTGCCACTGCCAGATCCAATGGTGGAACTGGCCTCTTGCAAGCGAAATGCTGATAGTCTACGTGAATTATTTGCAGCCATAAACCACCTTGGGGTTTGTGATCCACCTCAACATATAATGTTGCCGTCATTAGGAGCCCTTTATCTTTCCGAAACCCAGGTGACGTCTACGCATACTTCCTACTGATGAAATATTTCCCGAGCGCTTCTAGCAATACCCGATTGGCGCATTAAGTTGTCCCTGATGGCTGTGAAAGGACATTACTGATTCCGACACCTGTTGTGTCAACGGAAGTCTTGAATGCTTCTTTCGGTGTGGGGATCGTAAGACACTGTGGACTGGTGGTCAAATCCTGTTTGAGCTAAACGAGCCCCGTCCACATGTCCTCAATGCGTGTGACTTTCTTCTCATTTCTCATTAATTGGAATGGCGGAAATTCCTTGCGAGAGAATACTGACATGAATCGTGAGGCGTGATCAAGCAATTCGAGAAAAAACTGTAGGTGGCGCTTCGATTTCGGAGAAGCAAAGCTTTTGAAGGCTTTACTTGTCTTGATCTTTGACACACTCCTAAACTAATACTGCTAGTATTTTTGGTAAGTGGCTGCCACCCTCTTTCGATCACTTAAGACATGCACAGACTCCATCCATCTTATAAGCACAATTCCGAACGGTGCTGGCAAGTTTACATTGCCTTCAGCTAGTTAAACACAGGCATAGCCTCGAATTCTGAGAACCAATTGTTCACGTCCTAGTTAGCCAGCAGAGTTGGCAATGACAACCTCAGTGTGTTGTGTCCAAGTTGCAACACCAATGTAGAAAAATTATGCCCAATGAACCAGAATCCGTGGTGTCATGCAAACAACCATAGGATCATTCCAGGTGAGTGGTGGCAATACGATGCTTCACTTCATTCTGTCATACACTTATCAGTGTTGTGTCCACAAAAGACGCTTGGCCAACAAGTTGGTTTATTGCGCAAACTTCCGTATAGGTCATGTCAAAAACTAAACCACAAACGCGTACACTCATTTGCACGACAGACATGCACCCACATACATTGGGTGACAATACGTTGTCATTCGCCTTGGTAAAAGTTCTCACACAGCATGTACACACTGTTCCGATAGTCTCTTCTTGTTCATCGTGTTCGGGGCTTGTCCTTTTGTTCCTGAATGTCGCCTGTGTGTAATACACTGCTTGTGAGTAGTATACTACTCACAACGAAACTGCCTGTTGTACAACGTCAGTATGCCTAACCACAATGACCAACAGGACTTGATACTTCTGGATGAGGTGGCATTCAAAAAGATGTTGGACTAAAACAGTGCTAAGTCAGTGGTAAGCCACACAGCAGTAAATACCAGATTTATCACGATTTACAGTGAAGAGTACATTCTTGGTACTGAGAAAGAGTGGAACATGTCCAACCACAAATGTCTGCAAGTTGTTACCAGTTACGGTGACAGTGAGTTCAGTGTGTTCTGTTTGCAACTATTCGAGTCATTGATCCACCAAGGCGATAAAGGCTTTGTAGCGCGTTACATCAAACTGGTGGCTGTAGCGATTCACCCCATATACAAAGGATTAATGCATGGACGGTCTGAGCCGCAAATGCACAGGAATGTGTATTGTGAGTACAACTGAGGGAGCTCATATTTAATACTCAGATACAGTCAACTCTCAGCAGCGTCACATTATTATCAAATTCATGTTTGATTCACCAATTTGAGACCCAACAGAAGCTATCTAGTCCGAAGTGTGTAACAGCCCCATTCCACTTCCGGCGTCAAGTTTCTGACCTACGAAGCAGTGAGACGTACAAACTGACCTCTCATATAGCGCCATCAGGCAGACCTAATAGGAAAAACACCAACTCGCTTCACCTGAAACGATTGTGCAGAATAAATAAGTCAGCCAGCTGACTGTACACGTGACGGTAAAAACGTCTAAGTTTATAATCAGTTTATGAATTATGGTTAGTCAGTCTGCCTATTCAGACTTTGTACGCGTCTAGCTGAGCAACAACAACACTATACTGAATTGGTTCTCACTTCCTTCCTTGTCAATACGTCAAGTCGCAAAAACTTGAGTATTTAACACTTGCTGCTAAAGTGACATTTATATCAACGGATGACGATGGAGTGAAACAGCGCTGATATCCAGATTTCACTCACAATAAACAGACAGTCGATTTTGCTCACAACCGAAAGTGGTTGAGCGTTCAGATTTGATAATTCAGTCGTGCCTGATGTGAGGTCATTGGCGCAGTGGTCAACACGGTTGCCTCATGATTGGAATGTCCGGAGTTCAAATCCTGGCCGTGGCAAGGGTATGCACTACTGACGAGCTCTAATGAGAGCGAAACTCGAGACTAGTGCTTCATTTCGAAAGAGGCTGGCTGGAAAGTCTATCTGAATGCAAAGGCTGCGACCAAATGTGAGTGTTCAGCTTGAAAATAGACCAAATCCCCGACTAATCATCAGTAACCATATAATTGCTAGTCGACATCTGTGACAGTGGAACTCCCGCACACTTCCTGCTTTAAAACTAAACCAGCATCTTGTTTCCATAATTATTCGGGTTGACGTATTGCACCGGGTGCAGAGTTCATGAATCAAACAGCCTGAACTCAACAAGAGGCAGAAGGATAGAAATTCCACTAGAGGGCGTTCATTTTTCATAGGTTAATGAAGGTAGCCGTATCCGGAATCATAACACAACTTAATCACGCATTCCTCACTAGGAGTTATTAGTTCCGTTTGACTTCAGGACCTCGGTGTAACGTTAAGTTGTGCAGCTAACAACTAGATCAATCGCAGCTTAGTCTGTTATTCTACTTACGACCACCATGGATCCGCAGGTTCCAGTATATTTACACACTTGGCGAGCAAGTATGTCTCAGAAATTATCGACACAGTTTCGGTCAAGACTACAGATTAGTAAGTACAACATATTCATTTAGAGAAGGCATGGGGTGATGTACGGATATAACTCGCGATTGATGACTTGGTTAAGCAGTCTTGGTTTTCGGGTTATAAATTATGTCACTTTTCACCCCGGTTGCACAGCTGTCGTTCTGCTCTGCCTAGACCGGTGGCTTGGTATCCGCATTGAAGCTAGTTAGCGCACAGATTAGGTTGGTGTGCAGATGGAGTAGCTGTTTTATCAGCTGAGTTGGTATGCGGGCTGTCTGGCGGAACGGCTGAACAGACCATGCAACTGACAAGCGGTCCGCCCTATGGTTGAATGCTTAAGTCCAAAACTTGCATAATTCAAACAGAACGGACGCAATCTTGTGATGTGGCGGAAGAGTGATTAACGGTTCTCTTTAAGGTGATTGTTCGTATAGGTCTGAATTATCGATTTAGCAAAGTGCCACCCACATACGGTATTGTCTGAGCCAGTGACCAACGTGATCGTCCACCTAAGTTGGACGGTGTATGCATGCCTTGGAGGATGATGGTGATGCACCCTTTGAGATGGTCTCCGGGCTTACGGCAAATAGATGTAACTTGCCTTATTAGCCTATGAAGATTAAAAGTGTGTTGAATATTTTTTTGTTATGATGTGACTAAAAACGAAGCTATTTTAGTGTGTAGCGTTAGGTGGCAAAGGTGTCTTTAAAATATTGTGTTGTTGGAAGAAATTTTAGCAGGATCTAGGTTCAGTGTCTACAACTTACTTCAATACTAACATGCGTACCTGACATGGGATTACTCCTGACCGTCTGTCCGAACACCCACTGACTTTGAAAAGTGAAGTGATCATAGATTTCATTATATGGCTTCATGATATGTGACGATCAGCAGCCGATTGTCTGAAGCATAGCACATGGAAAGGGACAGGTCTGATGATTTAGCCGTGTCCGATGGATCGAACGAATACCTATTGACGATGTTCAGACACAGTGTCGGAGGCGAAGTCAGAAAGGAATTGACAAACATGACCTTCAGCGACAACACACATAAAAACAATCTGTGTAAAGTAAGTAATAGGCTCGAGGAATATTGCTTAGTGCCGTTCAGACCACTGTTCCGGTTTGTTTTCAACAAATCGACTAAGTACGCGGCATGCTGTTTTATGATGGCTTGTGGCTTCTCATAGCCATTAACTTTAACAAACACTACTTATTGTCACGCGCTGTGCCAGAACTGTGACAAGGAGATGAAACGCTCGTCGTGAACAACTGTTTAATAATCCACCATTTCACATTCACGGATTTACTCATTTGATACTTAAACGAAAGTTGGCTAGATGTCATCGAGTTGCTGAAGTCATTCTAAGAGTAATCTGAATCTACTGAAAAACGAAACTCAGTCTTATAAATGTGAAACAATTGGTTCCCTCGAGCAGTTTGAACAAAGCAGATAGAACATGAAGACTGGTAGATGCAAGCATTTCGTATTGACTCATCAGTACCAAACTTACAATAACACGGGTGGGCTTTTTTT
>QNGE01005963.1:9739-30716 GCA_008508345.1 Paragonimus westermani | reverse complement strand
ATGTAACGGTTTCTTGGTGGCGTCTTGGCGCATAAACACAAATTTGCATGTGAACAAATCTGGAGATTTTTGTTCTCGGCGCCAATGTTTACGGGTCGGTGTGAAACGAAGGCTGGACATGTGCTGTCGTAAACGTGAAATGTAGTCCGTGCCTGGGTCTGGATGAGTCGAGGGTTGAATCAGTTCTCCTGGGAGATGTAAGTTGGTGCCGTAAACTAACTCAGAGGTAATACAGCCAACGTCCTGTTTAATGGTAGACCGGATTCCGAGGAGAATGAGTGGTAGACGTTCACTCCACTTCGTTGCGTCGGACTGAGCGCTTATCGAGGCTTTCAGTTGTCGGTTAAAACGCTCGACTAAACCGTTAGCACAACGGTGGTATGCTGCCGTTTTGATGTGCGAGCAACCCAGTAACTGGGTGAAATTGCGAAAAAGAGAAGACTGGAACTGGGTGCCTCGATCCGTAATGATTGTAGATGGCACACCAAAATTAGCGATCCAGTGTTCTAAGAAAGTTTTAGCGACTGTCTCCGCTGAAATATCTCTGATGAGCACAGCTAAAGGCCAATGGGTAAAACGGTCGATTGCAGTCAGTATATGCGTACAATCGTTGCAGGGTGGTAGTCGGACAACGATGTCAAGATGCACATGGGAAAATCGGGCGTCCAGTTGGGAGAATGTGCCTGGTGTGGTAAACGTAGGCTTGTGCACTTTACTCCTTTGGCACTCTAGACATTGTTGTGACCCTGAACGCGAACAGCAAGCAGAACTCGCGAACTCGGAAGTGTAATTTTGAAAATTATTTATTACTCTATGTATCGATTAACCCCGTTCAAACAGCAAGTGTACATGCGAGGTTGAGGAAGATGAAAAGGCGTGGATAACAATAAAAAATATGAAGCAGAAAATAGTGTACAAGACGCTACAAGCACACCGTAGCGGATCACGGAATACCACGAAGCATACTGACTGATTGAGGTCCCTGCTTCGAAAGTGAGAAGTTTCGGAACTGTTTGGAGCGTTCGGGAATCAAGAAAATACGCACAACTGCATACCATCCTCAATCAAACAGATTGACGGAGAGGAACAATCGCACAATCAACGAATTGTTGACTGCGAAAGAGGGAAGCTGGGAAGAAACGTTACCGTTGATTCTGTTGGCCCACTGCTGTTCGCCGCAAGGGACAACGAAAAAGTCGCCATTCGAGCTAATGTATGGGCGCGTGCCACGCTTTCCAGTCGACCAGGAGATTGGTTTACGGGGAGACCGACGGATGACCACGCGTGAATTAGCGGAAGCTCGGAGGTCAGCCAACCGAAACTTGCAAAACACACAAGAAGCTTCTACGGAGCAATCAACTGCGAGGTTATCGGGCCGAAGGACTGTGTTTGAACCTGGATCTAAGGTCAAATACAGAGACCGGCGGAGCGCATGGGAAACAGGACCCGGATCTAGGGAGTTCCTGGCAAAGTGGAGGGGACCGTATAGAGTGCACTGAACAACCGATCTCTTGGATCATTTGACGGGTTCCATAGTAGAAAGTAGGGCAGATGTGTAAAAGATTCGAGCACCCGACTCGGCTTCCTTTTCCAGAAATAACGTTGATACTTGATTAGATTCGTTTTCTGAGACGAGTGTGGCATGTCTTCTCAGCTAATGGCAAAGTGTGTGAGCAACACGAAGTATCATCAAATTAGCTGTATGTGTTGATAATCAATGTACCTACTTTTGACAACCAAGACTGTATTGTCCGCATCTGTTTAGTTCTTCAGCGAAAGAGTAGTTTGGTGCGTACTGCTGTATGATATTCGGACGCTCCGCCGAAGTGGCAAATGTAATTGAACTTGGGCGTATAAAACAGCTTAACATAAAATACTGAATCATCTCAAAACCGAGGTTGCTAATCAAAATGTTATTACAAATGTGTTCAAATTTGGGTCAGGATATATTGTGAATGCGTGACTTCAATAGAAACTTCGCAGGTGACACAATTCTGCCGCTCCAATCACAATAACCATTTGGTTCTACCTTGGTGCCATATCTCGTGTGCATCATTCCAATGGGTTTTCTCTTCTTCAAAGACAACGCACGTTATTTGCTTGTACTTTTCACAAATTACCACTGAGTATTTTAATTCAGTAAACTAACGTATTTTTGAAGCCTTTTAAATAACTGATTCATGTTTTTTGTTTGTGCACGACTTCTTATTATACATGTTGTCTTAACCACGGGTAACCGATTCAACAGAACTTTTTGTTCTCACACTAAGTGTACTGCGTCCATTCAGAGTATCAGATGCTGTGGTGCTACTTTCATTGTGAACTGGTTGCCAGTCCTGTTTTCGTTTGCCAGCTCATCTTGAGAGTGAAATAGCTGGTGTACATAAACTTGGCACCGCTGAACGTTACTACCGGCAAACGCGGACCAACTTTTATTGAAACAAGAAATGTGTCATATTATATCGATGAATTTCACATGGTTTTTCTTACCCCTCTTGAACGAAATGATCTGCTAACGGTTGAACGTTTCAGTAAACAATATGTCTACTACAAATATATCTACTACAAACAATATATCTACTACAAATATATATCTACTACAAATTTCCACTAGGAAGAAGAGATGGTTCGAAAAACAGAACAATAGCAATTTGAAATGAGTCACGTGTTGTCCGCAGTTGAACATAGTTGATGGCAATTAACGTTGCTTAGCCGTACAGGTGTGATTAGTTTGGCCTATTTATGTGCCCCATCTGAATCTGGCTTAATATATTCAAACAACTATCATAAATCAGACGCCTGATGCTGACTTCCTAGAAAGCAACGCTTTTGTGTTCTTGTTAATAGCAGACACCACTTTCCATTTTAAATAACCATAATACGTTTGCTATTAGATTGCGTGTACACCTGTAAGACGAGGACAATGTGATTTCTTGCACCGACTTACCTATTTCAGTCGCTCTGAAAAATGTTTCCCTCTATGTGGCTGGCAATTACACGTGTGCAAATAACAGTCTTTTTTCAGTAAGAATAAACGAGTTACGGAAAGGTAGTTTACATAAATACTTGACGCGTCATGACCACAAAATGATTCGTTATTCGGGCGGATTGAAATGGCTATTTCAATTACAAAGTAGTGATAAATTCCGCTTTCAACTCTACACTACAGTGCTAACTGCGAAACACGAGTGACTAAACAATTAGTTTCGGTCTGCAACATATCGACAAGCCATTCAAGACTTGTAAGCTAGTCCCCATCGTTGACGAAACAATCGGTGAACAACATTATCCCGAACTCGACCACACCTATGCACACCTAAACCAAACAACGTACCATCCATAGTATTCGGTTTGCACATACATGCACATGGGGATTCACAATCCGGACCAGATCGGTCAAAGGCCCTGTTGTGTCTGTATTGAGGATCAGGAATAGTTCACTTTCCATGCCTCAAACCATCCCGTGATTGCATGGCTATTTTGTCACCCAATTCAACCAAACTTCCGTGGATGCGGCAGTCCTACCATTCACGATTGGTGATGGCGAAGGTCATTAGAGCTATAGATGTCAGAAGGTTCTACGCACGCGAATGTGTGTTGCTAGTGGAACAGCACTCGCCCCTGTTACTTTTATCCAACAGTACGTTGAAATTGTAACCGGCTGGTTATGAAAAACGTTCACGAGATATCATTTGAAAGGTGTCCTGGTTGTGGGAACTGTGTTGGAATGTGCTAATTTTCCTGTTGTATAAACTGCATACTAATATTGTCGATTGTTGCATGGAATGTACTAGCCAGAAATAGAGGGATTCGGTTCGACTACGGGGTCACTGAACTGCAAACTAGCGTGGGCGATTCATAAATGATGTGGTAATCTGTACAGACTGCATCACATGGCTCAGCAGTGACAGGACGGCCAACGGAAACGTGTATAGCAAACGATCGGTTTAACAGTTAATACACTGATCTACGCGCATTTCGTCTACAAACACACTAGTCTGGATTATGAACGGAATAAATAAGTTTCTGGTTCATAGACATTTATTCGAGCCTATCTCAGTTAGGCAACGGTAAGCGAAAACGAAACGACACCTATAACCAACTGACCAGTGTGATGTTGGGCGCCAGTTAACTCACAATGCGACTCAATTTATCTATATCACACTATCTGCATTCAGTCTTTTTTCGACGAGTTCGCTTCAGTCACAAACGCGAATGTGAACACACAAATGTGGGAGTGTTGAGATAACTGCTAATTGCTTTTGGTTCAATCAAGGATGTTGGTTCACAATTGAGGTGAGGACTACTGAATTCCATAAAATCCTTGAAGCCTTCTACTCAAATTTCCATGTGTTTGTGCGATCGCCTCAGGTCTCTGATCAGATCGATTGGCGTTCATACTATGTATCCAATAGCATGTGCTCCCATGTAGTATCGACCATGTTTCAACCGTCTTACATTCATACTTGCTGCGCATCCGGGAATAACGGTGACCATTGCTCAATCAACATCCCTTTTAGGAGCAGACAACCGGCGTCCATACGTGATGTCTGGTTTCATTAATCAGCTCGTAGATTCTGTGTTTTCTCACCTGTCATGTTTGATGCAATCTGCACTCGAAATAGTCGATTAATGCTGGTATCCGCGGCGTTTATTTTACATTCCTTGTTCAACAGATCGGTTATGCTTGACAGGTTGACGAAGCTTTGGATCTGCAACACAAATCAAACTGCTGGGCCGCGCAGCCTGCAGAATACGAGCATACCTGTCTGTGAGCAACGCGGTCGGTTACGTCTTCACTGATGTGTGGACAGATTGATTGTATAAAATCTCTGCTAACCTCGAGAGATTTATGTGGGGTGGGGCTGATTTTGACGCGCAATGAATAACACCGCTGCGATCGAACGCGTCCATATCGTGTAAAGTATCCGTTGCATTACGTTGGTGCATATGAGGCACCTAAATTTGTGATTATCGAGAGCAGTTGCACGTCACACAGTCGTCCTTATTAGTGGCTTCCTGGGCTGGATGCATTTCCGGTTTGCTAAATTTCATTGTATTGCATGTTGGTCCACCAAGCAGGTCTCTTTGTGGACATTTCATGATCTATGAATTGTGACTCAGAAATCGCCGCGCTTTCTCAGTTCGTGGATAGAGCGTGAGAAGTGTACAGCCCCCCCCCCGGGTTGTTATACCCTCTCGTTCAGTTTTTAATTTGTTGGGTTTATCATCTGCAGAACGATATGAAAATGTGTATCACAATGTTTGATAATGCCGATACAACCATTGTTGACGTGTCTTCTGTTTCTTCCAAGCCCCATTTCACCGAGATTCCCTGTCAATTTTGACATGGTTGGTTCACTTGCACAACTAATATGATTCAGTATATCCTGAAGCTACATGTCGGGTGATTAGGTTCCGGTGAAATATTACGGTTGTACCTTTGCGATCATTCAAAATGGTGAGTGGCCGATCTTACATAGTACATAACCATGCTGTGCTGATCGATATTGCCTTGTGACCGAGGCAGAGCATCTTTGCACAAGTCATTTCATGTCTGTGTCACCGGAGTATCGCATGGGATTGTTACCAGTTTGCCTGTATTTCGTTGGATATATCAATCAATTTGACTTTATCAGGTATATAGAAATGCGGACTGCCTTGATATTTCTCACTTCTTTGTCAGGTCCAAAACTGTGTCTGCCTCCTCCTCCTCCTCACGTAGTACATATCCTTCCCGTGCTGATCGATATAGCCTTGTGATCGAGATGGAGCCTCTCTGTCCTAATCTCACGTTCTGCTTTCGGGCTCTTTATTTTCCCACAATAGATTGAAATCAACGTCTATCGCGCAACATCCCGACCGGTGCTGAATTTTTGAAGTCTGCTTATTGCTGTCTCTGTTCGTGTTGGCTTCCCCCCGTTTTGAAACACATCATTCCGTTCGGACATTCTGTTTGTCCTTCTCACCATGAGGTCATTGCTGTGTACTTTGTTTTCACTGGGCTTTGTGTCCCATGTTTCTACTAAGTACTGTGTATCTAATTCAACGACCGGGATTTTACTATTGTGATATCTAAGGCGTCTTTTCACCTATGGGGAATGCAGTAAGGGTTATTTAATCGTAATGTTGTTCTTCTCTGTCGGGCGGATTTTGTCATCTGTCTGGACAGCTCTAAAACGGATTTCAAGTCGTTTTTGGTGATACAGTCATCATGCTGCCGGGTAGGAATGCCTGTAAGCGGAATATTACATTTGGACGGAATGGTAGGTGTTTCTAAATCCAGAATGAGATTGGAACCGAATATATCCGCACTGGTGTCGGTGGCGTCACCTATTTGTGGGGAGAGGATGCATAAAGCTCGCACACCGTGGTACAACTGAAGTGCATTGGATGTGAACAAAGCAGTACTTTGTTGGGAGTGACTCTCTGAAGAGTTATTTGTTCCGAAATGGGAGGTTGTTCAGTTCGTAAATTTCTGGTGGTAGTTCAAATTGTATGACGCGATCTTCGAAAATAAGGGGAGTAGTCTATCTTCCAGATATACAGGAATGTATACCGATGACTGGGCGAAACCGCCTCTTTTGGACAAGCAACAGTTCTATCAAAGCAGCTCCACACTTCCCAGTTTCTGTCATCCTGAGCCCAGTTGTAATGTGCACACATTACCGTCCAGCAAGACTGTGCAATGATTTTCCTATTTGTTCTTTGCAGAGGATGGATTCTCATTCAAAACTTCCCGGATGGTTGGACTAGCAAACAGAAAATCCCTAAAAACACTTTGCCGTTGATGCCTTCGAAAGAAATGATCTCACTCACAGACTTTCAAGTAGGCGATTGAAAATTGGAACAGGAACTGCAGACTTTTGGAGAAATCCAATAGACATCTACAGGATCTCGCCGCTGAATAGTTTTTGTAGATTCGAGCACTAGAGAAGAATTACCACACATTGACACGCCCACACTAGAAGGGCCACCTTCCGAATTTTGGTGACCTGTTTTCTATTTGAAACCGACGAAAGCGGGATGCGATTGCAGAATGTCATAACTTGTATCCCTTTCGTGATTCGGCCCAGTATAGCAATACCGTTCGTGATTCGACCACATCCATCAACTAATAACCAATACATTCGTGGTGATCTAACACATTCTGTATCGTCCTCATTGCCGCTACTTCGCATCCACGAAATACTGTGCATGCATGCACTGTGAGCACTAGAAATAGATTGTCTGCATCGAAGCGGTCGTAAAAAGTCGACCTTCTTATTTGAGAGTCTTTTGTGAATTCCCAGCTGACCAGCTGACAACCTTCTCGTGGTGTTCATTGGCGTATCGAATACACCAAACACCCCTCTGCCTCCAGCACAAAGCACTTGTGAGTGCTCTCGATACATACCAGCCACGCTTGGTATCTATTGCACCGGTCTTTACGTTATGCCCGTCATGGTGAACTGCAGCCACTGCTGCAATTTGTCGTGATAATGAACCTGACTGGAATTTCTGTGGCGTTATACATAGCGGTCTAACCCATGCTAGTAGATTTGGCCTGCTGACATAAAATCTGTTCAACCTCTCCAAATAAATTAAAGTTACACCGAAACTTCTGCAGCCAGCAAGATTTAGACTGAGCAGTTGTATGTTGAAGTTCACTGCCAACCCTGGCGTCCTCAAGTAAAACGTGAGTGTGCTATGTGGCAGACTCCTTCAAGTTATTATAAGCTCAATCCGACACGTTGACTGACTCGGTGATTTTGTTTATCTGGTAATCGTATGATCTTATCAGTGATAGATCGAAGATTCGGTGGGACCTATACGAGGTTAACCAAGGACCGTTGGCTATGCACCACCGCGCAAAACTGTTGAGACTGCATCTGCTTTCGATGATCTCCCTGTACCACAGTTGAACGAAGTCCACCGAAGCACTACCGACAGTACGATTAACACAGTCACTCAAGTAGTTCGACTGTGAATTTGATGTTCACAAGGAGAACCAAACAGCTAAATCCACATCCCGATTGACTTCGTCGGACTGGACATTCTGGAATTGATCACCATTTCGCGTAAATCAAGAATGGAGAAAGTGCTCTTTAGATGAGGTCTAATCATCTGGAAAGCTTCCGATATCCATCTCTTTAGTTGTGTCGTAGGGAAGCCGAGTCCCATTTGCACACTCGTGATATGGTTGCAGGGCAAAACTAATGAGTTTGAATGGTGTGGATAGGCAATCGCCAGCCTGCATTCCTGACCGTAGTCCGTATACAGTAGTGTGTTTTCTAGTCCCCAACTGTCGCCTCTTTTACTCGGAACACATCATTTGTAGGAATTTCGCTGTAGCCATCTGACTTCGACGCAGCGTTCTAGTACCAAATCTCATCGGTAAAACATGGATATTCACAAGATCACTGGATCCCAGGTGTGCCCATCTCAGAATATTTGACGTGGCAAGCTCTGTGATATTCGTTATGCCGCATTAATCATTGATCGCAACGATAACGACGTTTTCGCAAACCTCTGGAGAATCATTTTAAGTGCAGTTTCCGGCGCTCATTAACCCAGTTGTAGGACATTTTTGGAGGTCAAAAGTCCCCTCGACTGAACCTGCCGCGCCCTTCCTCGTGACCCCGTCCAAGTACACGCTTGTTTTCGTTAGTCCCACAACACATGTCTAAAAGTACTAAATCCTCCCTCGGTCATTGAATCCCAGTCACCTGCCCAACACCTATTGTCAGTCTCACCCTCCCTACCCCCTATAACTGCGGTCCGTCATTAAACCGTCACCAGCTAATCGGTCTGCAAGATGCCCGGGTATTTAGACACACATCAGGTCGATCTGATCGCATTCGGTCGGTTCGTCATTGCCTGTCTGTCGTTTGTGCTCGTACTTGGCATGCCCTTTGGACCCTTGACGGCCTATTGCGGTCAAACATTGTGTTTTATCCCACGAACACAAAGGAATGAAGGTTTGTTCTTGCAATTGGTTATATTATTTATGTCAATACTACCATGTTTCCAGCGGCTTGATTTAGTTCTGATATTTGGCGTCGTTGGTTATACGTGCGTCACTCAACGTTCGTCGGAAGAACGTACACCAGACCTATTTTTTCGTGTCCCGCACGTCACTTCATTCAGTTTATCGGTCTTCTCACAGTTTCTTGTGATCTTCATCGATATGCCATTAACTCCTGAACAGATTGGTGAATATTCTGGCCCTATTCATCTGTCCTACACACATATTTGAGT
Source organism: Paragonimus westermani (assembly GCA_008508345.1). Taxonomy (NCBI): domain Eukaryota; kingdom Metazoa; phylum Platyhelminthes; class Trematoda; order Plagiorchiida; family Troglotrematidae; genus Paragonimus; species Paragonimus westermani. The sequence continues at coordinate 21,476 of QNGE01005963.1, read as the reverse complement.
ACCCCATTGTTGACTCTCATGTGACAATCTGCGATGGGTTTGCTAACATTCCCGGATCTTTCGTAGGCTTCGCCTGATCATGTAACAGGTTGTTTCCGAAAATTACTCTGTGCTTGCACCAAACTGCACAATTCATCAGCAATATTTCGCTGGTCCGAAATTACCAGGAATCCTTGACAAGCCTTTTCCTGTGTCTCATGCAACGAACTGCGTGTGACAAGATGACGTGCGTTGAACTGTGATTGAACACTATTTATTCTCACTGCTGACGATTGTGTCTTCACGTCAAACGCTAATGTACGTCTAGTGGTATGGATACCGGAAACGTCAATTTTCATGTTTCATGGAACAAGGTCTCAGTTTGACGTGGAGTTACGACTAGAGGGCCGGTGTGGAATACTTTACAACCCAGCTTAAATGTTGCAGTGTGATACCCAAAAGAGCTCTTCCGAGCAGTCAACAGGTTCAAAACAATGGGGATGAGCCGAGCTCCACTTAAGTAAAGTACAATGACCGACAACTGGCTATTCGCACGTGACAAAACAAAATCGTCTAGGTCAAGGTCCAATTGACGTCGAGGTTGAATGCAGAGGGGTGAATATTTAGGGGAATTGGGTTGGTTCGGATTTTCACACGATTGCAGTTCAAAAATTCGATACAGTGCTAAATGACATGCTTTCGTGAAACGCAACTGGAACGTACTGAAATCTCACTGGTTCATATTCAATTAAACACTGCATCAAATTGGATCATTTTCTTCGAGTAGTTGAAAAAAATTGTGCTAATTTAAGCAACATGATTGTAAGCGTCTTCTTTCTTCTGCGCGGAGTAAACAATTTGTTACGTAACTTATTTTTCACCTGTTCTGTATTACAGAATGAAACCGTTCAGTCAATTTTAGGAAGAATGAACGTAGGTTTTTCCTCGTTCGCACTATGCATCCCCTTTTAATTTTGTCGCCATGTTTATCAACTGAATGGACAGGGTATCTCTATGAGTGTCGGCTAACAAAACTTCATTGTTTGCACTTACTAATACTTTATTTCGTCGCTCTTGAGGCCAGAGACAACTGTGAGGCTTTTTGGGCGTTGTTGTTTCCGGATACTCGAAACTATTGAATAGCTCTTAGTGGGTGCGTTGCAACGCTTCAACTTGATTCAATTCTTACGACTAACAGAAAATAATCGGATCTGCCCGACGTATCAGCACTTACAACTGGTGTGAGTTTTGCTAATGAGTAGTGTGACAGATTTACGATTTTAAATGAGACGGTACTATGAAGTACTGTGGAGACTGTTTAAGCGTCACAACCCGATGCATGCGTAGACCCGAACAGCGGAGTAATTTCCGTCAACTTATAGCTATCCACAAAAGTTTAGCTAATTAGCTGTAATAAGCTATTTCGGAACAGTCCGCTCCTGGTTTTTGTTAAACTACGTGCGGAAGTGTGACTTGAATGCATGAGTCTGTGAGATCAATCAAAATCAATGTTCACTTCACTGAGGTCTCCCTTCACCTGTACGTCTTACTACAACGTGTGTGCATTTAAGCAGTACACTCCTACAATGCTATGGTGGGTACCAGCCTTTAAGTTCCTGTTACCTCATCCTTTTTGGACCAGTGCCCTTGAAAATATACCGTCTAGCTGTTTTCTGTTGTTATTTCTGCTGGGTCCCTCACTGAGTACCGTTCGCAACAATCGTGTATAAGATTCCGTTAAACAAACTCATCGACGATACCTTCGTTTGTTTCCATCATACACCTTGAAAGAGGCCCGTGCTTGATTCACTCTCAAGCGTGACTGTCCAGTGATATGCTGACAATTGAATTTAATCTCACCGAGCACTGAAATATGGCCTCATTCAGGATCCGTAGCCGTGTTACTTTGTGCATATGTCACAATATAAACTGAACCGTCCGCAGTTTAGAAACGCCCATGACCGATAGGCGTACGGAAAGCAAACGAGTTTCGTGATTTAACTGGTTGGCTATTCTTCCGCAGTTAGCACAGGGAACGTAACACATTGGAAATTTGAGACTGAGATATCTGCATGATTATCCAACAGTGTGAGCTGGATTTACTGCACCAATCTATGACTGAAGTGTGATGCGCCTCAACCTATGTCCAGTTCGAAATTACACAGGCCCGAAAAAAATTCTTTCAATGGTATTAATAAATTAAGTAAACAAAAACACTGGGTTTTTATGTGCCCGCAATACCTAGTTAAGGACGACATTAACGGTCTACAATCTCAAAGAAATTTACTCGCAGTTCGTTCAAAGTAAGTTCATCCGGGGGTAAAGTTAATGACTTGCTTCAATTACATGGTATTAACTGATTTTCAAGTGGATAGAGTTCACTGAGAACTACGACTTTCAACCGAGTTTTGCACAAACTTCTGCTACGTTTGTGAGTAATTTCATTCGGTTTCGTTTATTCGTTGAAGAAAGATTTTTCGATAGCTGCATGTTTGTAATACCCGAGTAACAAATTTTTCTTTATCATGCTTTTTACAGAAGTCCAGGATTTACTAAGCCATTTCAGATCATCTGCAAATTTGTTTCACAAATTCCAAATCTTGCACCAAATTTGTAACTTTCACCAACGACGTTGGTGGATTTCTTTGAATAAGGTGGCATTCTTACTTCCATAAAAATATTGACGTTGTTTTATTGCAAAAATTTATGCCGAACTTTCGAAGAACATTATACGATACATATTCCACACAAACATAGGGCCGATCTGAACTATGTATGTTTATCAAGTGAACAACTTCCTAAGGTAACATATAACCAGACCAAGGTAGTTTGTAATATCCCTGATGTAATGTTGCCAACTACGCGAAATATTAGACGAGGCCCGTTGTTGGTGCCAAACAGGTGTTCGGTTAGCTGCTTACTTGGCCACATGTCATAAGTTGCGCCAGTTTTATACTCAATCTATCTAGCAGAAACTCGTTAGATGACGATTTCCTGTCTCTTTACTATGTTTGTAACAGCACCCAAATTTTCTCTGGAATGTTGGCCTCTCAAATGGCAGCATTCGTCTGTGTGTCGACTTGAACGAAGTGCACAGACACGACATGGGTAAACATCTACCACCTCTTCGAATAAGAAATTTTTGAAAATATCGCGGACCACATAACCCAACAGATGTGTGCTTGAATATCCAACGACATGATCGGGGTGTTCTGCAACTTATGGCGAAGTTGGTGAGCCATCATGATGTAAATCATAGGCGGCTACCTCAAAATGTCTTGCTTCATATAACAACCTTTAAGTGGGTTTTCTGTACAAATGCAAACTAAACATGACGAAGACAATTGGTTTGAATATCTGGGCTACCTGACATATTTATTCACTCCGTTGTTGTTTTCTCGCACGATAGAATAAAGGTAGTTTCAATCTCGACATTGTTAGACCAGCTCAAGCAGCTACGGTTCACACACTTCTGTGTTTGTATAGTCAGCTATCAGAAGGTCCCAGAAACCGTGCATGGAGGTCAAGTTACATTTCCAACGCCATCAGTTATACAGTTGGCGGATGAACTTGTCCGAGCAAGATTTACGAAAATCACTAATGTAAGATCATACACAAATTTAGGACTCATAATGCGGGCTTTATTTGGAATTTCATTCCGTTTTCATTAACAAACTTTGATATAACCGGGATGAGAAAATCAGTTTGTCGACGATCTCTTATTTAGCTTGGGTGGAAATCATTTATCAGTTGAAAATCAAAGTTATCGGCTGGGTCTATGTGCTTGCTAGTTGCTATGTAATTGCTCAGTTACGCTAACCTCCCGACTAGAAGGAATCGCGTAGAGACTAGCGCTGATTAACACCCATTTAAAACGGAAGTCATAACCACATTACACACTGACTCCACAAAGTGAACTCAGGAGGTTGATGTTGTGATGGCAAACATTCCACGTAAAGTGCAGCACTCCGATGGAGTGGAGGGAAATGCACTGGAGATAAGTGGGTGTGAAACAAAGAGGAACAAACAGGTCAACGAAAACGTCTCAAATTTTACCAACGGTTGCTTCAACTAATCTTCGTCACAGTGAAGAGGAAAGTAGTGATAATAGTCGTATACGGTGAAGGGGGGGAAACGAAAGAGGATATAAGATATGCTATAGTTTCGGGAGTGAGTAGTGCTCAGCCAAACACAGAGTTGAAGTGAGGTCTCATCAGACAGTTAACTGTGTGGCGCCTCTCACTTAGTAATGTATTCATACACGTTCACCGAAACAGTGGAATATCAGGTTATATACAATTATTACTCCTGCAATGTCGCGAGTATCGTCGAAACAAAAATACATTTGAATGGCAGGATAGTTTGGAATCCTGCTCGGTGCGAGAAACCTCCGGGAACTACGTGACAGTACAAAACATAACGGCCTGGCTTAAGTTTTTCAAACGAACGACTGAGTTAATATTGCGTGATGGAAGACTGACATCGACAAAATATCTGCAAACCGGATGAACCTAATACCGTCTCAAGTTTCAGTAAAGTAACATAACTTACATTGTTATCAGACGCACGACATTTCATTTTATCTCATTCATTATTATTTAAATGGTCCATTGCAGCCAATCGTTGTCGTGGTGGTGGAAAAATTGGGCATCTGGAAAATTACAAAAATTATCCCCATATATTTCAGGGAAAGTTGTGTAGATTTCTAACACCAGTTCTGAGACAGCAGCGAGTAGGATAATAACTAGGGGCGTTCACTCATGGGCTGTTTATACTAAAAGTTCATGTACAAACCTGTACACAGACAATCACACAGATCGAATAGCTTACAAAATTGTAAATTGCTTAACTAAAACCAAGCTTAAGAACTTTCTGCGGTCGACTCATGGCATAGCTCTCTAACCAGCTTTGCCTGACGATGTTTTCAGGGAATGCGTTTCTTTAAGCAAGGTCATCTAGTGTTTCTAAGGATGTCCCTGCACCCGTAATGGTAATCTGTGTATCTATGTACATACAGATATACGTCCTTATGCATATGCACATGACCAGGCTTATTCTTATGAAACCACTGTAATGCTTAGAGTTATACACACTAACACGGATATATAAATCTGAATGCGGATACAGATGTATACTCGTGCACCCGCGAACGTGCATGTGTAGTCGTACCGTTACATGCGCATACACAATTGTTGTCGTGTGTGCGCTGCCACATTCTGACCATTATAAACTTATTGCTCATTGCTAACTTGTTCATACATGTGCCGTCCCAGTAACATGGACGCAATCGTTTAACCTTGGTGTGCGAGCCGTGTGTAATACACAGCCAGTGTTGACGACAGACCAATTTACCGATGGGAACATGTGACCTCATGGTCACCGAACGTACTAATCAACGATGCACATTAATTCGTTTACTCATGAGTAGTGGGAAATGTACATTTTCATACAGATTGAACATAACCCATAATTGAACCTTATTCACAAGCGAAAATAACCGAGCGTTCACATATGACAGTTCAGTCGGGGCCAAAGTGAGGTCCTTGGTGCAGTGATTAACGCGGTTGTCTCACTGAAGTGTGGTCGGATTTCTAGTCCGGGACGTGACGAGCGCTATTGTGAGCGAAACACGAGCGCAGTGCTTGTTTTCGAAACGCGCCGACTGGAAAGTCTATGGAAATGCGACAGCTGCGATAATTTGGGGGTGATGTTCAGTCTACATGAAAAACCAAAAGGGGAGAGTGATTGAGCCTTCAGATTTGATAATTCGGTCGTGCCTAATGTGAGGTCAATCGCGCAGTGGTCAACACGGTTGCCTCATGATTAGAATGTCCGGAGTTCAAATCCCGGCCGTGGCAAGGATATGCACTACTGATGAGCTCTAATGAGAACGAAACTCGAGTGTAGTGCTTCTTTTCGAAAGAGGCTGGCTGGATAGTCTATCTGAATGCGAAGACTGCGATCAAATGTGAGTGGTGGTCAACTTGAAAATAAACCAAATCCCCGACTATTCGTCAGTAACGTACATCTTGCTGTAGCTAAATCCTTTAGACCGTTTGTATGATAAATGTGAAAATGTATTAGTTACCACTGGCGAAATGTTTGTGTTCAGTTTGACATCGGAACAGTATTGGTTTGTGTCATCCGTTGAACAGATGTAAGTGGTTCTGCCTACCTCTACTTGTGAGTGGTATTTAAATCTAATCGTGCTCTCCAGTTGGAATTGGTGTAAATTATAACTCAGTTAGCAAACAGAACACAGTTTGGATGAACCGCTTCCATCCTACCATGGCGTCAACACAGATAGGCTTACAAGCGCAGGAAAGAGCGATCCTTTCTATTTGTGCTAATCAGTTTACGATGCTATTTACACTCATAAAAGTAGGCCATTCTTGCAACTTTTTTTAATCGGTGAATTACGATATTTCCTACACCATTTGTGCACTGATTGATTTCTAATGTAGGTAACAAAAAACCACATTAGAATTCGTTGCTTCAGTTTTCACACTAAAATCGGTCCAACAAAATGCGATAGATTGGTGACTTTCATAAAAACTGTAATGCATTGTGATGCTTTAGCAATGATAACAAATCCTGTTAAAAATTGCTCTCCTCATGGTACTCTTGTTTAGTGCACATGTGGTAACGGGTTTCTTCTAGCCTAATTGTCAAAGTACTCACGAGAAGACTTAATTGCGGTTCGGCGCTTTATCTAGCAGCTTACTGGATTTAGAAGGCATCACATGAATTTAATCCCCACGTAATTTTGCTCCTGTACCCTGATCCACACTACGCTAAATACATTCGATTGTTTGCAAAGTGAAATCGGAAAAGGTATGTTGCACGACTTATGCAATGACAGATTTCGCTACATCCTTACGAGTGTTTACTACGGACTGTTAAATTTGGTCTAACCAAAAGCAACCCGCAATATAAACTACAATGAAATGTGAACCGTATGGTGGTGTGCAGACCCTATCATTGCCAGGGCAATGATGGGATGATAAACAATTCCTTTCAGATGTACAAGACGAGTCTTTTATTTTGGTAGCAGCCGCCTTGGTGCATCGACAGAGGCAAGCGTAGGTGATCGTGTCGATGACCCTGAACCCTTTGACCGTGTTCGGTTGATGGTGCGTCAACAACAAGTGTCGGGCAACGGCTTAGGCAGGCTGCTTGTAGCTCCCGGTGGTAGTGGTCGCTATTAACGTAGGATTGAACGATTGCATAATCTGGTGTTTTACCCAACTAGACATGCGTTCACTGATGCTGGTCTACAAATGACGACCGGTTCTGTCCGCGTAGACGCCTCGATACTCATATAGCGCTTCACTTTTCAAATTCATCTAAAAGAAAATATAGCATTGCGTTTCGCTGTAGTGTGCTGGGATAAGTCGGCTGGGAGGTTATCCCTGGTGATTGCGAATAATTAGTCCAATTCTGTGAAACTAACACGAACATCATCTGGTGTGTAACTCCCGTTAACAGTCGTTACTTTGGGTGCACTCCGTATCACAATAAGATAGGCTTTAACGCTTTGAGAAACAGTTTCTTAGAAGCGTAGATTTGGTCCAAGTGAACCGATGGACAGGGACAGACATCAGTTGACTGACTTGAGTCTACTATGGAAAATACACAGTGGTTAGTCGCCGCTCATTTCAAAGGCGAATATGGTTTCAGAGGTCACTGTTTACAAATTTCTCGTTTTCAAGGAGATAGACACAAAGCATTGAATCACTTACTTGTTTCGGGAATTAAGTTGATGCATACGTGATGAGTGAGTGGCGGCTGTTTATCGAAGCGTCGTTCCATACTGGCTAGTTGATAGCGTGCCTAGTCTACTCATTTACGGTGTCGGACATTCAATCGCTCCCAAAGTGTTCTGAGGACTACATGGATTTCTCTTCTGGGTACTGTAACCGGGGAACGGTTTGATGTAATAGAACTGTCTGACTGAATAGTCACGTGGATCGCATTGCTCGTCGCATGATGCAGATTGAGGCTTAACGCTATTTTGATGCGATGTGTTGCTCACTGTTGTCTTTAAGTAGGGTGGTACAGAATGTCATCAGTCGTCGGAGTATTGAAATCAGTTAACCTGCCTACAGAGAATTACTGCTAAAGCAGATAAATTAGTACATCAAGTTGACACTGTAAAAATGGTGGCTGGAAAAGACGCGGTCACCTGTACAAATTAATGTACAGAACTGAGATGGCGTGTTGTCTGGAGAGCCTGTTTTCAGCCCGGCACCAGGTAACATCGAAAATGAAATTAAGAAGACGCTACTCAGATAGTCCAATTGAACAGGGCAATGTGCATTGTGAATGCAAACTAAATATAACCTGACTATAAATAAGCATACAACCCAAGATAGTGAAACAGATAGAATTCAGAGGCAGCCAAAATGAGTGCATGTTCATTACTTTGAAGGCTACTATCGTGTACACTGTCTTAACGAAGAGCGGACAGCTATTCTTCCGACGAGTTATCGTCTAACCGTGCGCTGTAATAATTACCATTGAAAGGGTTACTGTTATCGAGCGATCGTTTTGGAGTATACCGTGCTCACCAGAGCAGCCGCAATGTGGGTACCATTTGTTTACAAAAAAAAGGAGTGAACGTTCGCCATGTATTGGAATTAAAACAGGTACCCAGCGACTTTCAGAATTGGGATCTGCTAGCTTTTGAATAAAAATTGCATCGGTAATACACATTATATGCAAACACTTATTTGGGCAACAACAAATTACACACGGTGTAACTGATTCACTTTGATCTGTCCCATTGTACACACTGGTTGTAATGCTGTGAGCTGTAATATGCTCACCTGAGTAGTGTGTATGGGAAGCTATAGTGTTTGGAAGACGTTTCAGTTGGATGACAAGTTGACTATGTGTGAACGGTGTTTCCATGTGTCGGTTAGTCTGTGTAGCATTTGCTTGTTGGGCTGTTCTTTGGAGGCAGCACTGACAGACTGTCCTCTCTCAAAACAAAAAGAAAGATTGTAAATTATCTTTGCATAGTTTGCAGGATGTTTGTTCGAGTAGAACGCACACTGCAGTTTAAGATCATTGTTAATCTCAAGTTTGACTGAAATCGCCCTAGCTCTCTCAAGGATTTTCACGCCAACTAATTTGACGTTTCCAAAGAGGATTTGTGAGACCAACGTAAACCTACACTTATCTAAATAAAACCGGTATATACTAAAACCCGTCCTTATCACTGGTTTCACACCAGTCACTGCGTAAGTGCCTTGTAACACTTTCAATGCCCTATGCCATGCATAGCTGATTTACGACACGGAGTCTCAGATGGTCATATCTCCTGATATATACATACTGTCATGCATAGGAAAGAAAAACTTCCACTGAGGGCGAAGCTTAAGAGCGAGACATTTCATTTTGTTTGCACTTCAACGTAGATCAACCTCCGTTGTTGTTCAGGGTTCGGTCTTACATTCCCTCTTATCCAGATCATTCCTGATGAGATAGCTCTGATGCAAAGTATGCACAAACCATCTCCTCACAAACGAATGCTGTTTGCACCGGATCGTTAACGATGGTCCACACCTGAACATCTTAAGCTACTGCCGAACGCAGACTTATGCGTAGCCGTCGTCGCGCACTCTCACGCGGCCCATTACGTGACAAGCCGCATAGTCTGAGTGACGCTGACTGTCCCGCTGCACATGCGCGTCCGCACACTCACCGGCCCGATAACTCTCTCTTCCACACCCGAACTCACGCTTGCACGTGCGCGGTCACCACTCCACACTCAGCCACTTGGAACGTCCAAGTGGATGTGATTCGGTGCGGTCGATACGCGGGCATGCATGACGCTGTCGGACCTGGACCGGAACAGAGAGCAACACAACTGTTCGAAACAGGACACGGTCAAGACGAGCGCGCCTGGATCAAGCCTGTTTACCAATCCCAACAGTAACGATCAGGACCACCGCCTTGACCTTTTCATTGACTATCCTTGAGATATCGTTATTTTACTGATGAGTAGTCGGGGATTTGGTTTATTTTCAAGTTGACCATCACTCACATTTGATCGCAGCGTTCGCATTCAGATAGACTTTCCAGCCAGCCTCTTTCGAAAAGAAGCACTAGACTCGAGTTTCGCTCTCATTAGAGCTCGTCAGTAGTGCATATCCTTGCCACGGCCGGGATTTGAACTCCGGACATTCCAATCATGAGGCAACCGTGTTAACCACTGCGCCATTGACCTCACATTAGGCACGACCGAATCATCAAATCTGAACGCTCAACCACTCTCGCTTGTGAGCAATGATCAGGTTGCCCGATCGTCTCGAGAGGAGACACAGTTACTGCCTGTTAACTCCGGTCGATAACCCTGCGATTAGGACTTCCGAGACAGGTCGAGATCACAGAACTCATTAAACCTGCAAGGCGATAATTTAGATTACTGATGAGTAGTCGAGGATTCGGTTGGAATGGCCGGAGTGCAAATCCCGGCCGCGGCAAGGATATGCACTACTGATGAGCTCTAATGAGAGCGAAACTCGACTCTAGTGCTTTTTTTCGAATGAGGCTGGCAGGAAAGTCTATCTGAATGCGAAGGCTGCAATCAAATGTGAGTGATGGTCAACTTGAACATATCGTTATTTGTCAGTGGGTATTCAAGCTACCACGGTCAAGAGCTCCACTAAAAACCTATTTTCGTAAAAATCACGACCACAATCCCTGTCAGTCCAATCCCAATCACTCATGAACGCCAGTCATTTGATGTCCATTGCTCAGTGGTTTCGGACAACCGATACAAACACCAAAGTGCTATTAGATGCAATTCGCGTCTACTGAATTCGAAGATTAGTGTACAGTGCTTAGAAAGCAAATTGGGTTGGATTTAACCGAATGAGACCGATGTAGATGAAAATTGACCGTCGTTCTGAAATCTTGCCTAACTAGCTGTTGATTTGCAGCTGCTGTTTTCCGCTTACAATATCTGATCTCCATTCAGCGTATCCTAATACATTTCATCTAATTGATCGGTTTGCGTGCAGTTGAGGTAAGGGGTATATTAGCGGGATGGATCCGAGTTTATCACAACAGGTTTTTGAAACAAGAAACACTGGTAGCTCAACAACTAAGTCGGAATTCGGTGTCTACGGTTACCAAAAATCTGTTGGCTCTAGATCACTTGATCGATCCCTTAACGCAGATCAGTGTTGTTACCTAATCCAAGCAATGAACACCGCTTGTTGACGCATTCAACATTATTGCCATAAAATGGTTTGGTAAAATGTGTCATATTGTCCTTGCTGTTGTCCTTGCTGGCAAGCGCTTGCTACGTGTTTATCGATCTATGGGTTGTGTGGGTGATGTGGTCCACGGTGGTAACGAATGCGAATTTCATGTTAGCATGTTTTAAAGAAACATGACATATCAATGAGTCTTCAGATAGTACAGAAACTTTGAAATTCAATCCTTATCCTTCACACTAATGTAAACACCCAACATCTAACGATTGTTAATTAATTATTAGATGTCTGATGGTTGGGAACGGTGGTAGTGTTGTTTGTAGCTCGGGTTGATGGTTTTGGTATTGATATGTTCGCCGAGCTTGGCATTTAGGTTGCAAACGTTTCATCACCAGGCGAGGTGACATCATCAGTGCTGAAACACTTACGCACTGATGATGCCACCTCGCCTGGTGATGAGACGTTTGCAACCTAAATGCCAAGCTCGGCGAACATATCAATACCAAAACCATCAACCCGAGCTACAAACA
>QNGE01005962.1:433-17920 GCA_008508345.1 Paragonimus westermani | reverse complement strand
TTACGGTGAACTGTCTGACAGTTTCAGCACCATGAGTGGCGTACGTCAAGGCTGTCCGCTGTCACCATTTTTGTTTAATTTCGTCATAGACGAAATAATGGAGGATTGTCTCCGGCACTCACAAGATGCTGGCGTTGATCTGCTACCTGGTTAAAGAATGACCGATCTTGAGTATGCTGACAACATTCAATCGACACAAGTAATGCTAGACGCTATTTCTCGTTCTGCCATATAATTCGGAATGCGCTTTGCATCCTCATAATCCGAAGCGCTTTGGCAGGATTTCTGTGACCACGTGGATTTGATTTTAGATAATTCAATCATGGAGGTTGTTGACCGGTTTGTATATTTGGAAAGCTACATCAGCGGCGGCGGTGGAGGTGTAGGGAATGAAATAGAAGCACGCATTTCTAAGGCTAGGGCGGCATTCGCTAATTTTGGGCATCTCTGGCGACTAAGGAATATTTCCCTGAAGCCTAATTTTCGTGTATATAGGACAACGGTGAGGGCCGCATTACTTTACGGCAACGAAACCTGGCCGCTCAGGGTAGAAGACGTGAACCGTCTTCAAGTAATTGACCACCGATGTCTGCGTTCAATCGCTCGCATCGGGTGGCACCAGCGTGTAAGTAACGAAGCGGTTGGGAAGCGGGTGTTTGGCAGTGATTTTCAAACGAGTTCGTTCGTCCAGTCTCTACGTTTTCACGGGCTTAGATGGTTAGGCCATGTATCAAGGATGCCAGCCAGTCGTCTTCCACACCGAGCACTATTCGCTGACACTGCGACCGACTCGTGCAAGGTGGACAGATGATGACCTGGCGTAGGGAAATGAAGTCGTTCACCAAGGGGTTGGCCACTGTGGGTCATGTTCGTCTCTCGGGCTGGGGCCCTCGCGACTCACAGAGTCGGTGATTGGAGACTCTAGGTGAGATGGCGGCTAATCGAGCTCAGTGGCGTGAGTGTTGTCGTTGTTTGTCCGAGTTGTCTGTAAAGTGAGTGCATTTAATGACGCGGGGCAGTGAAAGCCGTAAGTAAGCTGTCTCGCCGATGACGCCATGCTCTCACTTGCGGCTCGGTTGTTTGTTTGCAAGGTGTAGGCACCTTGATGCTGAATGTTTGAATATGGACATAGTCATTTTCAGTATTTATGTCCCTTCCCGTCCCCTTCTTTTTCCTTCTCTCCTATTTATATAGGGTTTCCTTTTTCTTCAAGGATGTGTGGCAGTTCAGCATTAGTGTGAACCATTGATGTATTGCTGCCTATGAGGATGATTATTATGCAGTTGATTCCACACATCACGTTACGCCCAGCGAACACCGTTAACTGTGGAATAGGTATTTCTTTAGAATAGGTAGCCGGTGTCCTAGAAGAAAAAAGGATGAACATCCGATCAGCTTGAAGCACCTGGCCGGATAAACGCGTGGAGTAAATTAAGCACGCCCGAATTTGCTGTACTTTTGCCTACATGCATTAGCTGTATATCCACTAAGCGATACTGAGATTTGTCGCGATTCGCGTACTGGTACTGTCTGCTTACATGGCACGTACTGAATATTGAACATTCATTCTGTCGTTATTGGAACTGATCCAACAAAACAAAACCCAGTCAGAATTCACTACCAACAATCGATCGAAAATGAAAAGGCAAAGCTCAGCCCGTTGACCCCGGTGCATTGTTATCGTTCCCGGAAAATAGAGTGTACAGAGAGATACGTCAAGCCAACGAGGCACGGAGCAAGTTGTGACTTTAGCCCCGGGCCGGATGTAACAAAATGGGTACCTTGACTAAAACAAAAGCAGGTGCAAAACCAAAAACATCGAAAAGGTACACGTGAATGCGATTATCAAAATATTACTTATTATAGTCGCCACATAGCTCTCCGCTAGAACGCTAGCAAGTATTACACAGGCCTTCGTTACTGCGGAAAGGGAGGAAAAATCCCGTTTTGACAGATCGCGGTTGCAGGGTGATACACACGTGATAGGGAATGTCAAAGTTCAGGGGTGGAGGGTGGTCGGTCGAAAATAGTTGCTGCGTTGGTATGGTTCATTTATTTACGTTATTTAGTCTTCGGTGAGTTTCTTGTTTATCGCAGCGGGCTGCCCAACCCTAAAATCTCTTGAAAGAAAACGGGGTAGGCTTTTCCAGTGCTGTACGATGGATAGATGGGAGTTGTCTCTCCACGCACCATATCCGGATCGTCTGGAAGCGACAGAAAACGCGGTAAAGTACCCGCAGAACACGCGGGAACTGATAACTCACCATGTCAACATATCCGGTGGACTAAATAATTTCACGACCGACGTTTCACAGACACAGCAACTTTGAGTGTCATTGCATTTGGCTTTCTTTTTTTTCATCCTGTCTACAGTTGATAGACTCAAGAAAGAAAAAGATTAGCAAGCGAATAGACCTGATCCCAAACAAAGCCATTTTGTTTGTGGACCTGGCAATGCATCTGAAAACTGCAAAAGCGTAAAAGCCAAAGGAGTTTGTCGAATTTTTTGCGTGTAAAAATACCCAGAAATTTCACAAATTAGCAGATGGACAGTTAGTTTTCAAATGAGAAAACTTTTTTCAGTTTCTCTTTTTTGTATCAAAAATAATATTGCTAAGTCCACACATACCAGAGCTCACAAGAGCAGGTGGATCAAACGATGGGTACGAATGTTGGCACGTTTATGTTGGTAAAAGCTTCTTTCCAAAAATAAGAAATGTTGACATACTCTGCAAATCGTACGGGCTTGCGCAGCTCCCTACCATGACGAGTATGCCTAGAGGTTGTAGGAGCCTGGGTATTGAGGACTGCAGGATGTTCCGGGGGCGTACCACTTTCTTCTGCCACCGGGGGTTTAGGGCGAGGAACGCTATCTGTCGAAGCAGGGGTGGCTGATGGTTCATCCGTAAGTGCTGGTTTCAGCTTGTCGACAGAGACTACTTCGCGTTTGCCGTTTCGGCTAACGATAAAGATTTTCGTGTCTCATGCGACGACATGATAGGGGCCGGTGTATGGAGGTTGCAGTGGTCGCCGCAATTCGTCCGTACGTTGAAAGACATGCGTACAAAAGGATAGCTTAGCGTGCATGTGTACGGCTGAAGAGTACCCTCTAGGCTACACCGGACGCAGATTTCGCATGTGGTGCGCCAAACGGGCTGTGTAGCTGCCGTAATCGTACGGTGTTGAAGGTGCAGGTGAGACGAGTTCACCTGGTAATCTAAGTGTACAACAAAAAACTAGTTCGGCTACAGTAGCGTTTAGGTCCCCCTTCACTGTGTTTTGCAATCCTAGAAGAACTAACGTCAGTACCTCTTTCCACGAGGGATTAGCATGTGCACTGAGAGAAGCTTTTAGCTGGCAATGGAACCGCTCAACCATCCCATATGCTGCCGGGTGGGAAGCTGTAGTTCGGATGTGCGTATTTAAGAAGGCCGCAAAGTTTCCTTCGAAGTGTGATCCACGATCTGTAGTGACCACTGCTGGACAACTGAATTGTGCCACCCAACTTTTCATAAAGGCGCTGACTACTGTTTCTGATGAGCAGTTGGGTAGCGGTATGGCTGCAGGCCATCTTGTGAAGCGGTCAACATACGTCAACAGATAAGTGGAGCCATTTGAAGGTGGTAAGAGGCCTACCAGATCAACGTGCACGTGATGAAAACGTGCGTCTGGCAAAGGAAAGGTACCATGGGGGCGCCTTGTGTGACGGTGGACTTTGGAACGTTGGCACTAGAGGCGAGAACGGCTCCAGTTGCGGACATCATGGTTTATCTTGGGCCATACCAACCGTTCAGTAACAAGTTTGGCTGAAGCGCGTATGCTAGTATGGGACAAATTGTGCAGTGTCTCGAACACTGCGCGGCGAAAAGATGCAGGCACTATAGGGTGAGGTGTGCCCCGTAAGATGTCACAGAGGATTGTTCCCTCTGAAGATTTTAGAGGTACTGGTTGAATTGTGAGAGCTTTTTTGGCAAAGATGCTCGATCTTAGGGTCAGTGGCTTGTGCGGCAGCCACGGATGCTAAATCGATACTGTGGTCAGCAGCTGCGCTGAGGTTACGGACGCGTGAAAGAGCGTCCGCGACAGTGTTTATAGCACTTGAGACATGTCGTATATCAGTCGTGAACTGAAAAATATAGTCCAGGTACCTAACTTCCCTTGGGAAATGCCTGTCAGATGAAGTGTTTAAGGAGTAGGTTAACGGTTTATGATCGATGTAAACTGTACAGGTTCTGCCTTCCACTGAATGGCGGATGATTGAATAGATAACTAACAATTCTCTGCCGAACGTGCTGTAGCGGGATTCCGCGGGTTGTGAATGTTTGGAGAAGAAAGCTAACGGTTACCACTGTTTTTCAACGAGCTGTTGTGAAACAGCAACAACGGCTGTGTTCGAAGCATTGGTCACAATGGACAGTGGTGCGTTCGGAGTAGGATGGGCAAGGAGAGCTAGTTCGGCTACCGCATTCTTGAGCTTGACGAACGCCGTGCGTGCATCCTCGGTGAACTGAAATTTGCGTTCACCTTCACGGGGAAGATCGGTCATTGGCTCCATTATGTGCGCACGGTGAGGTATGAAGGGTCTGTAGTAGGTGACCAGGCCACTAAAACGACGAAGTTGCTTAAAGGAATTTGGCTCAGGGCATTCACGAATAGCTCTAACTTTATCCGTGAGTGCGGCGATTCCCTGTTCTGAGACCTTATGACCCAGAAATTCTATCGTGGCCTCACCTAATTCGCATTTAGTGGGATTAACCGTGACAGCGTGTTGGGTCAGACGTTCCACTAAGGTGCGGAGATGAGTGACGTGTTCTTCCTGTGAAGAACTGGCTACCAAAATATCATCCAGATAAGGGTAGACAAAGTCCAAACCACGTGTCACTTCATGTATGAAGCGTTGGAAAGTTTGAGCTGCGTTACTCATACCAAATGGCATTCGGAGAAATTCGAAAGGGTCAAAGGGGTGGTAATAACTGCGGTTTTGGACATGTCTTCTTTGGCTACCGGATCTGGTAATGTGCACGTACTAAATCTATCTTGATGAATGTAGTTTTTCCATGTAAGCAAGTCGTTAAATATCGCATGTGTGGGATCGGATACTTTTCAGGAACGGTTGCTTTGTTCAGCCCGCGGTAATTACCTCATGGGTGCCAGTCGCCTGACTTCTTAGGGACCATGTGCAATGATGAGGCCCATGGACTCTCGGAAGGGCATATTATTCCAAGTTCAAGCATGTTCCCGAACTCTGCCCTGGCGAGTTTGAGTTTGTCGGGAGCCAACCGGCAAGGTCGTGCAGAGACGGGGGGGTCCATTAGTACTGACATGGTGTGTGACGCTTGAGGTCACATGTTGAATATAGTTCGATGTACGAACGATCTGTGGGAACTCAGTGGAGAGGTTCACAAATTGCCTGGAAGCGGCGGGTTGGACATACATAGGTGTTATGCCCGCAACTGTTACATGCATGCCGGGTATGTTTAGCTTGTGGCGACTATATTAAGTAATATTTTGATAATCGCATTCACGTGTACCTTTTCGATGTTTTTGGTTTTGCACCTGCTTTTGTTTTAGTCAAGGTACCCATTTTGTTACATCCGGCCCGGGGCTAAAGTCACAACTTGCTCCGTGCCTCGTTGGCTTGACGTATCTCTCTGTACACTCTATTTTCCGGGAACGATAACAATGCACCGGGGTCAACGGGCTGAGCTTTGCCTTTTCATTTTCGATCGATTGTTGGTAGTGAATTCTGACTGGGTTTTATTTTGCTGGACCTGTTCCAACAAGTTTGGTGACAGAATCGATTAGCAGACGGCGTCTCGTATCAACCAGAAGGTCAAAATGCCGGTTACACTCGACGCCGATTATAGCGAAAGGTACCTCGGGAATTGTGAACACCCAGCGGAATGTCCGCCTGAGGCCAAGATTAAGGGTTAAGGAACGCTACCCATAAGTAGGTATAGCAGTGCCGTTTGCTGCACGGCGCTGTGGGCTGCAAGGGTGTGACACCTCGTCTTCTGTAGACGAAAATACACCAACCTACGCCCCGGTATCAACCAAGAACGTGTTTTCCGTACATACATGCTCCACAAATATGAGGCGACAAGGTGCATCGCCGTCGACGTTAGTCACCATTACGGACCGACGTGGAAATTTCCCTGCTTGGTCGTCAGATAAGTGCACGGTTTACCACACCTAGTGGATCGTGTGCCGAAACGTTGGTGATATCAACATAAACCGCTGTCTGGCTGCGACGTTGTGCACCTGAGCGATCTGCTAGGGCGGCGGCGTGCCGTGCGACCTAAAAGGATTCTGCGAAAATCGCGGCGCGAAGCTGCGGCTTCGGTCCATAACGCTTCTATGTTTGGCGCTGATGTAGACAGGCCGCCTTCATTAGGTGACGGCACTTCTCTCACCGAACCTGGCGCCTGGGTCTGGGTGTTAACCTGGTTGAGGAGCGTTTGGAAACGTTCTACTACCTGGTCGGCAATCTCTGCTGCCTCCGCTAAAGGCTGTGATGTCGCGATAGATACAATCGCCTGCGCCGTCTCCGGTAATCTCTGTGTTCACAGTTCGCGCAAGAGAGACTCGTCCAAGTGCAACGTGCCTAGTTGTTGCATCTCCCGAAGTAGGGTCGTGGGGCGCTTGTCACCCGGCCTTAGCTCGCTAAATAGCTGTTGCGGACAGGTCTTTTCCGACGGGGTGACTCCTTTTATCACACCCTCCTTAAGAGTTTCGTATCTATTTTCTGTGGGCTGGCTCACGAGCACATCTCGGAGCTGTGTCGTGACCTATTTCGGCAAACGAGCTACTAACTGGCTGACTTTAGCCCGGTCGGAGGAAACTTGATTATTGTAGAATGTTGCCTCTAGGTGTACGAACCATAGAATAGGGTCCATCTCTAAGAACGGTGGGACTACCAGTGATATGGCTACAGCCCACAGTATACTGTAGGGTACTCGAGCGGCTTAGAATTGTTAGCTGACGGGTATGACTAGTAACGGTTACAGTGATATATAATTGAAACGGTGATATAAAAATAATATAACCAAAATGTGTAACGAACAAAGAAAAAAACCTTCCGAAAGTATAAGACAAAATAACGATACGGAGCGAAATCACCGAAAAACGAAAGTGGGCTAGTGGCAGTAGACTTCTTATTGGTCAGTCCGATTAAGCGGATGTCCACTGACAAGGACGACCATAACCGTGAGTACACAGAGAGAGAGTCGGTTTCCTTTCATACAGGAATGATGGGAAAACTGGTATAAGGCGAGCGTTACGACAAGTTTCAGTAAAATGGTACAAGTGAAAATCCTAGATCAGATATAAGAAAATGCGCATTACACGGATCCTAACATTATCGCACCCAGTTAGTGTTTAAATGGCCCATCGCAAGTAAATCACTTTCTTACGGTGAATCAGCATGGCGGTGAACAACGGGGACGTTTTCTGGAGGATGGTCAAGAGGAAGGATCAGAACTTCTGGGAGTGCCAGGAGGATCTCAACAGATTTCAACGGGATACCTGTAGCAGTTTCTTCATCAATATTTTGCAAACGGCAGCAAGTGCCAAGACACATGGGGGAGCAGATTTTCCGCCAGGCATCCCGTACGGAAGTGTCGTGTATTAATGTGTACACTGTACTCGGTGGACGGTAGCCGCCAAACGGTAATATATTAATACAATTTTTATAACAATAACTTTTGGATTCGCCGATTACGGCTGCAAGGCCCCTTGGGTAAATCACTATCGTAGTGAGGAATATCGCATCGAGGAGGCCAAACTGGAACATTTGTACGACTTTCAAGTTGAACGACCCAGCATATATCCCAGAAATAAAAGTCTGTCGATAGCAGATGAGCGGTATGTGACTGAGATGATGCAGAACTGTAGAAGCACTCGTGGAATGAAGTTGTACGTTAAAAGTAAGTTCGGGATTAAGGTGCATGCAGACTACTTACGCAACCTACGTAAGAAGCAGTGTAAGGCCGACTCTCGGAGCCAGCTGGTTAAATCACGCGATCTGCTGAAAGCAGAAGGACAGTATTGCTTGCTGTTACGGGAGAAGTATTTACGGTTCGCATTCTTCGTTTCAAAAGGTTCATTCCAGCTGTACCCTAAATTTACCTATGTCATTTTAGCGGACGCCACCAACCAGTTAAACTACGGGGCTTCGTACTGTCACACGCCAAGTTGGTAGATGAAACTGGCATAGGTGTGAAGTTTCTTACGCACTGATGCCTAATGAAACGACGGCCAGTTACCGGATAATTATACAACGTATGCTGAAAATGTTACCTTGCACGCCAGCAATGCAAACCTTCGTCGTTGATCGTTCGCCTGCACAGTGGCGAGCAATTCGCGGAGTTTACCCTGGCGTGCCACTGTATTTTGCCGTTTTCACTTAATGAACGGTGTATACCGGCGTTGTTGAAACATATTGCTGAACTTACAGTGAGTATGTTTTCCGATCTTCTATGCACTGCCGGTATACAACGTATGAAGTTTAAACCAACGGTGGGATATGAAAACCTCTGTGCACTTCTGAAACCGTTATCAGAATTTGCAGCGTTTTTCCACATGCAGATCACAAACGCCTGGACCCCTTCATACAACCCACTAGCAAGGCGGTGTCAGTCAGATAATTTGTTACACGCCTCCGATTCCCACCACGTGTGTCTCAGTTGTTTCCACAGGGCGTTGGAAGTCGAGTGACTGACGATAGTTTGCCGCAGATATAAGTTATAGGGGATCCCTGTGAAAAGGCGCGTGTTAGGCGAGTCATTACGTGCGGCTTACAGCAATTCAGAACATAGATTAGGGAACGTATTGTAAGGAAGATGGCCTTGGAGCCGGTAAACGACGACGTTTGTCAGATATGCTACCTGAAGGAAGATCCCGTGGACCTAGACGAGGACAACGCCAACTAGGTCCGGTGCTCCAAGTGTTCCTGTAGGCACTATCACTCGTGTGCTGACTACCACAAATCCGACGTCGACTTCACCTGACTGGATTGTGAGACAATTCAGCAGCCAACGTGAACCACGAGAACGGCCCCAATGTACTTCAGGGACTTTTACAACTTGATTTCCATCCCGAGCCCTGCTCACTTATTGTTAACAAGCGTACGATTGTGCACTAAAGGCAGACGATGAAGGTCACTGAGTCTTACTTCAGTGACAGCCTCCTGGGTCCTCAACTGACTGGCAGCACCATATTCCGTGGACAGGCGATGAGGGTATTCGAGTCTTATTTCAGTGGCATCCCCTTGGGTCCACAACCGATTTGGCATACGGTTTACCGTGGATGGGCGATTTGGGACAGTGAGTTTAATTCCAGTGGCAACCTATGTGTGTACACGTGTGTACACCTTTTCCGCTACCTTGGCGTGGTGGTCAGGCTTGCGTGCTGTTTCGATCCGGAGGGCTGTGTTGACTAGGACTTCGGTCCTTGCGGGTTCAACCTTGTCAGATTGGCCAAGGGGGGGCAGCGAGACAAAAAGCAGGTGCGTGCATTTGTTAAGCGTGTTGATGGTGTGCTGTAGCTTCTTTGGGCGTTGTGCTCGTTGCTGCCTGAACTGACTCTGTGTCTGTCTGCCGGGACCGTGTGTGCAGTGTTATTGTTTCTGCGAGTGGGTGCTGGATCTGCTTTGATATGGCTGTCGATCCTCTCTTTGGTGGCTGATGCTGTCATGCCTGCATGTGTGAGTCACCTGCTGCCTTGCGGTTTAGGCTTTTTAGCCAAGGGCTTTGGTTGAGAGCCCTGATCGCTTTCCCGCACAGGTCTGGGCGTCCTGGCATTATTCAAAGCACACACATACAATGTTGATACAAAATAATCGAAATACCATACTGCATCAGCCGTCGCGCAGGATAAACCGGGTCGCCTTATCTGTTGCATATGGCAGGGTGGATAGGCAGAAATATGCTACCGCCAAACACTCCCCCTCATACCTTCCCTCGAACAGGAACCCCCCCCTGGAAATAATGCCCAATCGGGTACCAGTGCCCTGAGGACCAACCTGAGATAGGCCCAAGAACACAAGATGCTTACCATTGGAACTTGGAACGTGCGCACGCTGCTGGATCGATGCAGCGCCGCAGAACGACCGGAACTACACACCGCCCTGAGCTCGATGGAACTGCGTCAATATGGAATCGACGTAGCAGCCTTAAGTGAGACAAGGCTTGCAGACCAAGATAAGTTGCGGGAAGCAGGCCACGGGTACACGTTCTACTGGATAGGCTACCCGACAGACGGCGTTCAGGAGCATGTCTGTTTTGCGGTCGCTGATCGCATCAACGGTTTGATGATAGGCGAACCGCACGGCATCGGCCCTCGAATGCTGTCGATGCGCCTGCGACTCGTTTGAGTTAAGTGTGCTACAGTTGTTGGTGTTTATGGTTCAACTCTGTCACACGGGTGATACAAAGGACCAGTTCTATGATCAGCTGTCCGCCACAATCCGGCCTGCGCCATTGAATGACCGAATGTTTGTTATCGGTGACTTGAACGCTAGAGTTGGTCGCGACTCGGTAGTTTGGCCGGGAGTCCTCGGACCCTACGGCATTGGTTCAGTCAACTAGAACGGTGATCGTCTGCTGCGCGTGTGCGCTACTCACGAGCTGGCTATCACGAACACCCGATTCCAGCAGGATGCGAGAGACATCACGACGTGGACCCATCCACGAAGCGGTCACCACCATCTGCTTGACTAAGTGATTGTGCGGCAGCGTGACATTGGTGAAGTGCGCATCACTCGCGCGATGCGCGGCGATGAATGTAGCACAGATCAAAGACTGGTCAGGAACAAACTTTTTATATATGTACGTAAGCCTATTCATTGTAGATCTTCCGGACAACGACAAAAGCTGGATATCAGACGGCCGGAGAACTGGGAGACGAAGACTGCATTTCAACGTGCGGTCGTCGCCCGTCTGCAAGACTTTCCTGTATCCACAACCCCTGAGGGTATGTGGCAACATTTGGAGGAACAGATTACGGCAGCATCCACCGGGACAATTGGTGTGGAGCGCAATAAACGCTCGGATTGGTTCGATGATAACGACCTGGCTATCTCCAACTTGGTACAAGAGAAGAATATCGCCTTCGCCACATCCACCCTGGTCCCGGGCAATGGAGCGAAGAAGGCTGCGTTCCGGATTATCCGCCGTCAACTGGCCGAGCGTGTTCGCGGAATTAAGGACAACTGGTGGAGGAAACAGGGCGAGCGCATGCAGGGCTTCGCAGATCGTCGGCAACACAAGGAGTTTTACGATTCGCTTAAGGCGATCTTCGGTCCGTCTATCCAGTCTACTAAAGCACTGGTAGACGTGGACACCGGTTGTTCTTGCAGCCAGCCGGAAGACATCATGGGAATATGGCGCAAACACTTCGGCAGCCTGTTAAACCGCCCTACTACAATTGATTGGGCGACTGTTAACAGTCTGCCGCAACAGGACGTCAAATCTTCGCTTGCTCTCGCCCCCGACTTGCTGGAGTTGCAGAGGGCGATTGGTCAACTGCGCAACGGGAAGGCTGCAGGCGAGGATGGGCTGCCAGGTGAGATCCTGAAGAATGGCGGTCCGGCGTTGGAACGCGCTCTGCTCCAACTGGTTCACTCCATCTGGGAGCACGAGGTGATGCCGCAAGACTTCAAGGATGCCCTCATCGTACCCTTGTTCAAAGGGAAGGGTAGCAAGCAATGCACCGACAGCTACCGAGGTATCAGCCTCTTGAGCTGTGCAGGCAAGGTGCTTGCCAGAATCCTCTTGAACCGACTGAATGCGTCCGTTCTGGAGATGAATGTTCCCGAGGAGCAGTGTGGATTTCGGGCGAGTCGGAGTACAATCGACCTGGTGTTTGCTGCTCGACAGCTTCAGGAGAAGTGCCGAGAACGGAATCAGCCCTTGTATGCCCTGTTCGTGGACTTCACCAAAGCGTTCGATTCCGTGAACCGCGAGGCGCTGTGGACGGTGCTTGGTAAGTTTGGATGTCCAGGTAAGTTCGTTAATATGGTTAGATTGTTGCATGCGGGCATGAAGGCGAAGGTGCAATCGTGTGGGTCGACCTCTGATGATTTCGACATCGTCACTGGCGTGGAGCAGGGTTGTGTTCTAGCTCCGGCCCTTATTTAGTTTATATTTGACTGCGATGGTAACAGTTGCCTTTCAGAACTCTGGAGAGGATGGCGTCGAGGTGGAGTACCAGACGGACGGGCGTCTGTTGAATATCCGACGATTTGGCGCCTCAACCCGGCTGCAGACCCCAAGGATGCGGATGCTTCTGTTCGCCGATGACAGCGCCTTGCTAGCGCACAGCGAAAAAGAGCTGCAACGTCCAGCTACAGCGTTCGCTTTGGCAGCATCTAAGTTCGAGTTGGACATCAACACAGGTAAGACGTTTTCGTTTTTTCAGCCTTCTCCTGGTGGAGGTGCTGCTTGTGTACCTCCACCCGAAATTCGCATCGCTGGAGACACTGTGAATGGCTGCGGGGATTTTTGCTACTTAAGTAGCAACTTGTCGACAGATCTGTCCGTGGACCGCGAGTTGAGAGCGCGTGTGGCAAAGGCTAGCGCTGCTTTCGGACGTCTTGAAAGGCGTGTCTGGAAGAATCACAGCCTGAAGATGACCACGAAGTTGTGTGTCTACCGCTCAATGGTGCTGTCTATCCTGCTGTATGGCAGTGAGACGTGGACACTGTATCAGCGGAACGTGAGCTATTTGAGCCGCTTCCATGTTCAGTGTCTGAGGCGCATCTTGGGTATTCGGTGTCGGACATGATTCCGAACACTGAGGTACCGCGTCGAGCGGGCACGGACGGGATGGAAGCCATGTTGATGCTAAATCATCTCCGTTGGCTCGGTCACGTTCGTCGGATGGGCGATGACCGTATCCCGAAGCAGTTACTGTACGGATAAGTGGAGTCAAGTAAGCGAAATCCCGGTGGTCAGACTCGGAGGTACCAGGATGTTGTGTAGGTGAGCCTTTCACGTTGTAACATTGATTTCAGATGTTGGGAAGATTTGGCCTTGAGCCGGACGGCCTGGAGGAATACGGTACGGGCGGGCGTCCGAGCGTTCAAAGAGCAATTATTGCGCGGCCGCGAGCGGGAGCGTGAGGTACGCAAGGGAACCATCGGTGTCATAGGTCGCGGTGACGTGACTATATGAAATTGCGATATGTGCGGCCGCGAATGCGCTGGCCGTTTGAGGTAAATAGATCACCAACTTACTCTCAGTACACCGTCGGCGAACAGACGACGAGTACGTTAGGCTCCGGTCAGTTAGGTAATATCAATGTATCCATTCCACCACTGTTCGTCAACAACTCATTCGCTTCCCTTTCCAGAAACTTGA
This sequence comes from Paragonimus westermani, assembly GCA_008508345.1. Classification (NCBI taxonomy): domain Eukaryota; kingdom Metazoa; phylum Platyhelminthes; class Trematoda; order Plagiorchiida; family Troglotrematidae; genus Paragonimus; species Paragonimus westermani. Next base: position 4,562 of record QNGE01005962.1, on the reverse strand, counting down.
GCATCTGTGGTCTTCCATCCATTCTTCTCTTCGGTTTCGTCGGTGTGTTGTATGATGAATGATCTGCCTGGCTTTTCATAGTCCAATGAGAACTCTGCTTTTCATCCTTATCTTCTCTAGGATGCACTAACCTGCACTACTATACTGCAATGCTTCTTGTATTACACTCCAGAAATCTTTCTTCTTAGTATAGATTTCGTCATTATAGCCTCTCTCTGTTTAGTTTCCGAGAGATGGGGGTTTCCTTTCCTTAGTAGCCAATCAAGTGGCCAACCGGCATTGGCCGGCTGGACACAAAAGCCCCACTGGCACACCACCCAATCTTATTCCTTCGGGTTCACACTGGATATGTGTTGAGTTGGTGGAACTGCAATTGGTACAGCGCAGGCCAACTGCAGTTATGGATAAGCGCAGGCGTCCTTTGGCTTCGGTCACTGTGACGGGCTAATCCAAATCGGATGCCGCCAACCGTACATATACGTATATGCATATATGTTTATATGCATGCATATGCGTATACATATGTATATATATACATGTACACATGTTTAACGTTATAGACGTTAGTTCAGATATATGTACATATATATACATATGCGGTCTTCATACTGTGGGACCTGTATATGAAACCCAGGAATGAAATATTCGCTCATCAATTGTCAGTGAAGTGTAGATAATAAGATGGACAAACGCCGGACCAATCTGCACGGAATTTGAGGTCGATTGTGGAAGACTGTAACTTTAAAGCCACTACAACCTGGCAGATTCAAGACGATGCAATCCGAGAATTTTTCTTAAGCGGTTTACTGTCCAGAAAGATTCGACAGAGACAGTTGGAACAAAGTGTTAAATATCCGAGCCACCTTCGATCAGGACATATCGCCTGAATTGGCGCATGATTCTCTGTACGCCTCCTATTGGAGGCATGATATTAACTCAGTGCCACTTTCCTCAGCCGTGCAACTAATTGAACGCAACAAATGTTTGTTCTTCTCCCGACGACCAATCTATTCTCTCATTGATCAGGGTCGTTCAACCTGGATCTTTCCGAGCGTTGTTCAATGCACGCAAAGTTTCCGCGCACTTCTCATTCAGCGCGCTTTTGATTGTCACCAAGTGAACTGGGGCCCACCTCACGCCCATCTTCTTTCTTCCCTTGGTTGCTGCCGTTGGTCCCAGATTGGGCTGGAACTAACTGCTTATCATATTTCGCTGGTTTCAAACCCTGGCGCATTCTCTTAGTTCGATGCCTGGTGGGACTAGGATTCGACTGCTCTTCGGGGAAGGCGTTTCGAATTGTTAGTGGACGAAGGTCGAGCGCATACCCACTTGTCCATTACAAATCGGTGATTCCTAATAAAAGTTTGCTCCATTCCAGCACTTCTGCTTCGCGACTTTACTTTAGTCGTTATCACGCCGCGGTAAACCCCCATTTGGAAGCCTCTCACTTTTGGTTCACCATTGGAACTTAGTAAATATGTTCCCAACTCTTTCTCTCGGCGCATTTCTACCTGTACACCTAGCACCACTTGGTGGGTCCATTCCCTTTTGTTCAGTAGTCCCATCCTTTACTGCTGTAGTGACCCCATTCGTTTAATGCTAACTGCGTTAAAGCTACTATTAACATTTTTACTCTATTCTCCCCAATTGTCTGTTTGAACTAATGTGGGCGCCGTCAGCTTGACCGCGCATTCGAACGTACGGCTCCGCTGCATGCTCGCTTGTCGTCTCGCTGTACTAACGTTTCATCCGACTACTCGCTCGCTCTCATGTCGATTTCACATGTCGGTAATATGCTCCTCGTCCACTCGTTGCGTTATTCGCAAATGGCCGGCCACAGCCCGTTTGAAGTCTACATTGCGCGTGTTATTCACCTGAAATCCAATTTAAAGGGGTCCATAATCATTTTTATGTCGTTACCTTTTTTATTATGTGCGTCATCTTTTGTCGCTGATCTTCAGTGTATCCGCGTTCATACTTTACACTTTTTGCATCGTAAGTTCTTGTGGGGTAGCAGGTTATACACAGGGTTACTGATGGTACTGTGATCCACCACTTTCCGTCGTCCTACAATCCATACCCATCCGCATCCTTCTGTTGCCACCAGCGCGTCTAACACTGTGTAATTATTAAACACATAGATAAATAATATATAATTCTCAGTGCATATGTGAGAAGCACGCTTGGTTATGTGCGATCATTGCAGATATTTGCAAACGATACGAAACGAATAATTGACCAGTGGCACAAACGTTAAGCCGACTGTCGAAAAGGACGTGGTCAAAAAGCAAATGACTGTAGTTTATGCAACTTTGACGTATGCAACAGAAAGGGAGGTAGATTACTCGCTTCACAGATTTAGTCCCAAAAAATTGGATGTTACACTAATTCACTTTTTACAAGGTTGTGGGGGGCGGCAATTTTCAAATAGTTCACGGTCACTCCGGGAAGAACATCCAAACGCATTTTTTGAGTGTTTTGCCTTCAGGGGATAAAATTGGCGTCCGGAGAAATGTTAAGATAAGTCGGCTTTGGCGAGGCAGGGCAAAATCCAGCAAGCGATTGGGTAGAGTCCGACGCAGGATTTCGTCGATTGCCCGAAAACGTCAAAAAGTTGAAGATCTTGCGAACTGTTCAGGCAAAACGAAGTTTCGTACGTCTATTCGTCGTTGAAAAGTTTTCTCGCACAGTGTATATTCATGGGGATCAGAAAGAGAATGTAATTTCACGTTAGATGGGAAAATGTGGGGTCATAATATTTACTGTGAAAAACAATTTGTATGCGGAGTTTTTGACAAAGAATTCGTGCGATATTATGATTTTTGCTATGATTGTTGAAACATATATCACTGTCCACTGGTTTCGACAATGTGCTATGCACTCGGCATTTAATCGGGCAAGTGGGGGGTTGAATCGACAGTTTGGAGGGCCGTATGAAATGCGCGTGTGATAACTGGAGCTCACATGCCGTCGTTCTGCTGGATTCATCATTAAGCGCCAAGTTTACATTTCTTAGCAATTTGGACAACGCACATACACGAATAAACGCATGTCATTAAAATAATGTTGAGTTAAAACTGTTAAGTGAGCGCGCAATAGACCAAACGCTAAATGATCGTGTGGGTAGACCATATAACAAACCGTTTCAAGCAGGATGTTTTCAAGGGGAGTTAGACAGCGGGGTGGTTATCTACGTATTACGCATCTGACGGTTAAATGTTTCTCGGACCGCACTATAAAAGGTCATCAGACGATACGGAGAGTTTAAGGATAGACATTGTGGTTGGTGGCGTAAAATAATTGTCCAAACCTTTTTTAAAACGCTGATTGTTGTTACTGGCTCTGACTTAATTTGGGAGTTTATTCCAACTGTAGAAATACTTTACAAGGAAGAAGTTTGCACGTGTATTTTCGCGGGATATCAGGATTGGCAAGGTGGAACCCTTATTCCCCAGACTATATGGTGGGCTGTGTTGTAAGTGGACGGAGAACGCTGTAGTAATCGCATCTGAATGCATGAGTTTACACAGCGTCGTCAGGTTCAACTTTTGTCTACGCAGCCAAAGTGGATCAATACCAAGTTTTCCACAGCACTGTCTGTAGGTGAGCGAAGAAGAATATCCCAATAAGCTTTCGGTAAGTGACCGTTGAAGGGTTTCTAACACAAGCCTATCAGACTTGTGTAGATAGCAGTAAATGAAAGTGCAATATTTAGGCTGAGGCCGAGCAGATTTTGTAGAGCGTCAGCGTTGCAGCTGGAGTCCTTTTGCTACAGCCTATTGTTCTTTAGTTTTTGCTACCTGGAAGCATACTTGTTTGGAGAAATCAAGGGGGTTTGAGTACCGTATTCCTAGATCCCTGAGATGGAGTCATAGGGTACTTCACAACCATAAGTGATGATGTTCGATTTGTTCGCTGAGAACGACATCAGCCATGTTCTGCACCACAACTGCAATGACACTATGTCCCGTCGTATACTTTGTGGACAGAAATTGATGTGACCGTCCTGGCAGAATGTGCAAACGATTTCGATATCGTCAGCAAACGAAGAGGGCTTACCATGTGTAATAACGTCGCATGAGTCATTTACGTACATTTGAAAGAGCAACGGACCCAGAACACTTCCTTG
>QNGE01005961.1:0-29236 GCA_008508345.1 Paragonimus westermani | reverse complement strand
CTCGCAATATTTCCCTCTGGAGTGGCGTCTTGTCACCAAAGACTTTTATGGACTTAAAATTTGTGCCACGCCTGATTTGCTCTTGTCTTCTGACAAATTCGTTCGCTACAAGTTCACTTGTGAACTTTAGCAACAATGGACTGTTCTTCTGCTGTACTTTCTTGCGCAGTCTTAAACAGTAGCATTCTTGTTCTTCCATCTTACTGTTTAGCTGGACAGTGAATCGTAGATTCCAGTTGATACACGAGTGATTTAGATGTAGATGTTGAAGACTGGTCGAAAGCATCGTGGTTTAAAACAACGTCAGCAAGACTAACAAGCGAATATACACTATACATTATCAAACCTTGACCACACAATCGTGCAGAATTGAACATGAGCACATTAAGCAACTGATTAGAGAAGTCGTGATAAGCGAGATGGTAAAAGGGATGACAATAATGTAATTAGTTACAGAAACATCTAAAGAGTTTTTATACCTCGCCTCGTTCAACAACAGGGCCTAGCTGAAGCAAGAACTGTCTACATTCGGTTACTTTCCACTGCTTGAAGTCAGGTAGCCCACAAAACTTGCGATGAAATCAGAAGTCGAGCTTGCTTGATACTGCAGCATTCTGGTATTAATTTGGTTAAACGCTTGGGAACCAATGCGAGCGTTCTGTGACATGGACCCCGAGGTCCATTTGCTGAACAAACGGCAAACCACACCAAAGGACACAGAATGCATGTAGTCTATTGGGAAACAACGCATCACATCAGCGGGGAGGGAAGAGAAAGGAGAGGCGACCTCTAACAGCTGGACGCGAAATATTGCAGCGGTTCTTGCGTAAGCGCCGTTCAGAGTGAATGTCACCTTGCGATTGAAGTACAGTCTCTTCTGTTTACATTTATCCCAGCCATAATAAGCACTATGGCTACGTTCCGGTTTAACAAACGAACAAGCTGGTCTATCACAGATATTAGCCTCTAGGACAATGCGAACTGTGCACCGCCTAATAGCTCACCACGTAGTTCATTAACAACGTCAAATAAATAACACTTGACGTCCTCCGGTTTGCCCTTTCCACCGCAGATGTCGACGAACGGCTTGCACAGGAGGCATAAGTAAGTTCATAAAGTGTACTTGCCGGACTTGATCAGTGGCAGGCCGTCAGTATTCAAGTCTGCTGCGATTGTGAGGAAGTCCCTCACCTGACGACATTCCAACGCTTGTGTAGTGCCATTAACCAAACTGAAATGCACATAGTCACACGGGTGCACATCACGTATCAACAAAGTTCACGGGGTTCCCATCGGTGTTCTTGCATCCGACGGCAGTCCAGGCAGTCTTTCTCTCAGAACCTGTAGCAGCCGACTGACTTGCACTCTGGGAGTATTGCTTGAAGTAAACCACTTTCGAAGCCGGTCGATAAGATTGTTCGACAACACAGATTGCGCATTCCCCGCACCAGGGGCTTGCTGCAACAATTCAGACTGACCTTCTGCTTGCCCGGGAACATCTAACACTGTCGGTTGCATGAAGGAAGCACTTACAACAACCTTCTAACAAACTGGGTGCATGGCACTCAGTGAATTCTAGTCTAGTGTTGGAAATGCTGGCGTAGAACTTTTCCACAACACGGTGGACGTGATGATAAATAGTGAAACGACTGACCAGTAATTCCACACTCCACTGAGAAATATCCATCGATTAATATGAACTCTCGTTTTGTGCAAATTGCTGACTGTCAGACATCCTCGACGAGGCGACGAAATAGGGATGAGCGTAGAAACCTGACAAGACAAACCAAATTAAATTCGATTGTGACGAAATTGAACGCGTTGCTCGATGAAGCGTGGCGAAAACAGAAACACCCATGTGACCGACGAGTGGTTACCTATATATGAAAAATCTCCTTCACTATTCTTACATGGATACATTATGGAGATAAATTTTGGTGGCGAAGTTAATTCCGCAATATCTTGTTTACTTCCATGTTTGTTGCTTCCTCATTGGTTGTAAAATGCAGTCGTAAAATAAATAGATATATCAATAAATAAATAATATATATTTCCCAACGCATATGTGAGAAGCACGCTTGGTTACGCGCGATCATTGTGGATATTTGCAAAGCATACATAAACGAATAATTCAACAGTAGCACAAACGTGAAGTTTCTTGCAAGAATTACGTGGTCAAAGAGAAAACGACTGTATTCTATGGAACATTCACGCACGCAACAGAGAAACAGATAGTTCGCTCATTTCACAGATTCAGCCTCAAAAAATGGGATGTTACACCAATTCACTGTTTACAAGGTTGTGGGATGGGCGATTTTTCAAATATTTCAAGGTCACTCCGGGAGGGTGTCCAAACGCACCTTCGGAATTTTTTGCTGTTAGGGAATAAAACTGGCGTCAGGAAATTGTCAAGATAGATCGGCTTTGGCGAGGCATGGCGGAAAATCCCAAAATCAAGCGAAGGAATGGGCAGATTTCAACGCAGGATTTCGCCGATTGCTCGGAAACGTCACAAAGTTGAACATCTCGTGAACTGTTCAGCTTAGGCGAAGTTCCGTGCGTCCATCCGTCGCAGGAACATTTCCTTGCTCAATGGACAAAATGGGAATCGGGAGGGAGAACGTAATTCCACACGTTAGATGAGAAAATATGGGGTTATAACATCTACTATGACAGGCAATATGTATGCGGAATTTTCGACGAAGAACTCGTTCGATATTATCATTTTTGCTTAGATTATTGGAAGATATAACCCTGTCTACTGTTTGTTGTGGTATTTTACTATGCACTCGAGATTTATTCGGGTAAACGGATAATTGAGTCGGCAGTTTGGAGGGCCGCATGAAATGTGCGTGACAACTAAAGCTCACATGTCATCGTACTGTTGGACTTATTATTAAGCGCCGAGTGCACATTTCATAGCAATTTGGGCATTGCATATACATGAGTAAACAAGTCATTAAAATAATGTTGGGTGTCAAAGGCCAAGTGCTAAATGATCTTGTGAGTAAGCCATATAACAAACCGTTTCAAGCGGGCTGTTCTCGACAGGCGTTAGACAGCAGATTGATTGTCTGCGTATTACGCATCTGACGGCTAAATATTTTTCGGACCACACTCAAAAACGTCGGCAAATTATACAGAGAGTTTGAAGATGGACATCATGTTTGTTAACGTGAGATAGCTGTCCAAACCCTTTTCAAAACGCTGAATGTTTTTACTGGCTCTGACGTCACTTGGAAGTTTATTCCAAGTGTATGCATACTTTACAAGGAATAAGTTTGCACGTATATTCTTCCGTGATATCGGGGTTGGCAAGGTGGAATCCTTATTTCTTAGACTATATGGAGGGCTGTGTTGTCAGTGGACGGTGATCGCTGAAGTAATCGCATCCGAATGTATGAGTTTATACAGCAGCGTCAAGTTCAACTTTAGTCTACGCAGCCAAAGTGGATCAATGCCAAGTTTTTCACAACGTTGTCTATAGGTGAGCGAAGAGGAATATCCTGATAAGCTNNNAATCCTTATTTCTTAGACTATATGGAGGGCTGTGTTGTCAGTGGACGGTGATCGCTGAAGTAATCGCATCCGAATGTATGAGTTTATACAGCAGCGTCAAGTTCAACTTTAGTCTACGCAGCCAAAGTGGATCAATGCCAAGTTTTTCACAACGTTGTCTATAGGTGAGCGAAGAGGAATATCCTGATAAGCTCTTGGTAAACGATCGTTGTATGTTTTCTAACACAAGCCTGTCGGACTTGCGTAGGTGGCAGTAAATGAAGGTGCAATACTCGAGTTGAGGCCGAGCACTCATTTTGTAGAGCGTCAGCTTCGCATACAATCCCAACATTGATATAACTAATCCCTAAATCTTACACAAACTAAACGCCGAGAGTATTTCATCCCGAAACTGCCGTTGTTCATCCTTAACTAATCTCTATTGTGGGCTAGCAGGGTACTGAGTGGACAATTTGGAAGGCCCCATGAGATGGGCTCCTGATGAATATCGCTCATATGACGTCATTCTACTGGATTCATCAATAAGTGTCAATTCCACATTTCCTGTCAATTTGGGCAATGCATGCATATGAATAAACGCATGTCAATAGATTTAAAGTTGAGTTGTAAACGGTTCAGTGAGTATGCGGTGGGCCAACTCTTAAATGGTCGTGTGGGTATCGCATAAAAAGAACCGTTTCAAGCAGGCTGTTCTGAAGGTCATTTAGACAGTGGAGTCGTCAACTACGTTTAACGTACATGCAACTGACTGCTAAATGTTTCCCGGATCACACCCATAAATTTCATCAGGGGCACGGACAGGTTGCAGATAGACATTGTGTTTGATGTTGTGGGATAGCTGTCCAAACCTCTTTCAAAACGCTAATGTTCTTACTGGTTCTGACTTCATTGAGAAGTTCATCCCGAGTGTAAGAGTACTTTACGGTAAAGTTTGTGAGCCTAATTTTTGATATATCAGCGTTAGCAAGTGTGAACACTTATTTCTTAGACTATATGGAGAGCTGCGTTGTAAGTGGACAGTAAACGCTGGGGTGATGGCACCTGAATGTGTGGGTATATAGAGCAATCTTCTGTAAATGCAACCGAAGTGAATGAGTACCAAGTTCTTGACAGCGTTGGCTGTAGGTAAACGAAGAGAAACATTCTAATACGCTTTTGGTAAATAGTCGTTGGAGGTTTTCTAACACAAATATATCAGACTTGCGTAGGTGGCAGTGAATGAATGCGCGGCTATCGCGTTGAGACCGAACACACATTTTGTATAGCGGCAGCTTCGCAGGTGGTAGACTGAACGCCGTTCTGATACAATCTATTGTTATTTTAGTTTTTGCTATCTAGAAACATATATCATCAGTTAAATTGAAGGAATTTGAGTACCGTATTCATAGATCTCCGACCAAAGTCGCCCCATCAACATCGTAATAATATATATATATTGCTCAACGCACATGTGGGAAGCACGCTGGGTTATGCGCGATCACTGCATGTATTTGTAAACCATTCAAAAGTGAATATGTAATTAGTGGCAAAACGTGAAGCCTTCCGTCAAGGAGGACGTGGTCGAAAGGCAAATGAATGTAGTCTATGAAACCATGACGCACGCAACAGAGAAGGAGATAGTTCGGTCTCCTCACAGATTTAGTCCCAAACAAATAGGAGTTTACATTAATTTACTTTCTGCAAGGTCGTTGAGTGGATATTTTTTTAAATAATTCGAGGTCACTCCGGGACAAATGCTCAAACGCATCTTTGGAGTCTTTTGTCATTAGGTGATAAAAATTGACCTCGAAAAATATCAAGATAGATCGGCATTGGCAAGGCAAGACGAAAAATCCCAAAATTCAGCGAACCATTGTGCAGATTTCAACGCAGGATTTTGTCGATTCCCCGAAAAACGTCAAAAAGTTGAACATCTCGCGAACCGTTCATCCAAGACGGAGTTCCGTGCACCCATCCGTCGTGGAAAAGTTTCCTCGCTCAGTGGACAGTATGGGGATCGGAAAGAAGAATGTAATTCCACAGGTTAGATGAGAAAATGCGGGGTTATAACATTTACTAAGACAAACAATGTGCTAGCAGAGTTTTTTGCGGGAGAACTCATACGACATTATTATTTTTGCTATGATTATTGGAATACATAACACTATCAGCTGTTTGTTGCGGTATTTTGCTATGTACTCGGAATATATTCGAGCATACGGATAATTGAGTCGACGGTTTGGAGAGCCGCATGAAGTGAACGTCTGATAACTATATCTTACATGACGTCGTTCTGCTGGACTTATTATTAAGCGCCGCGTTTACATGTCGAGAGGCGTTAGGGTGGTTATCTACGTAATGCGCATCTGACGGTTAAGTGTTTCTCGGACCACACACGAAGTTGTACACATATATGTGCAAGTATATATGTGCATATTAATATATATATGATTAAATATATATATATATGGAGATAAACACAATCCTGTATATATATATTTATGTACATACATATATGCATATAAATATATGCGTATACCCCTATATATTCGCATATGAATGTATTTATATAAATATATCTATACGTGCTTTTCTTCACCCCTCTCTATGGTAACCAGTTGCCTACTGAGAAAATTGTACTTCAAGGTCATTTGGTGTGTTTTTCCTACTGTGACGCGCAACCAACACCAGCGAGCGCGCACGGATTGAATTTGAGTTGTGTAACGGGGCGTGCTGTTGCGTTGTCGGTGCCGTTTTAGCTTCCCCTTGTGTAAGTCGTGGGCATGGCTTACTGGGCCTTTGGCTCAAGCTGGTTCATGTTGTTCCCCTCTACAGGACTTTTGTTGGACCCCCTACTTCGAAAGAATGCTGTACTCCAGTGCCTCCGTATTGCCCCGAATTCGGTTCACGGACATTCTTAGTGGAAGCGGTTGGCCTGCATGTTACACCACACACCAATTTGTTTCACGCCGGTATGAAAAGAAATGCGCCCTTCCATCACACGTCAGGAGAGCGAACCAACCACCGTGACCTTCAATCAAATCATATAACCTTGTAAGATGCAAACTGGTTCAACAGATCTCTTGGCTTAATCACTAAATTGATGAAAGTGACGAAAATGTCGTGACATCTAAGAAGATTTGACGGTAAGTGTTGGGTACAAATAAATTAATAGAACGACCCACTGACAAGCCGGGATATGTTGAATTGAGTAGGTTACCAAATGAAAGGATAGCGCCGGAGAGTGGTTTCCAGACGACAACCGATAGGTAATTTCACACGTTGGGTGGGATGACGAACGCTGAATGTCAGTAAATCAGCGGATACACGGAGCCGAAACATTTCACCGTGTAATCACTTCGCCAACCTGAAAATCCACACACAATAAGAGGACCGTGACATTGCACGGTGGGATTGTTTTTCCTTTCGTAGACGAATATATGCGAAACTCTGATGAGGTGAATGTGGTCTGTAGTTTCACTCAAGATGTTAAAATTATATTTCCAAGTGATATATGAAAACCATCATATTTTAGTTTAACTGACAACATATAGCATCGTATAGTGTTTAAATGGTCTATTGCCAGTAAATCCATTCCATACGTTGAAGCAGCCTGGTGGCCAACGATGGAAGCACCTTTAGGCGGATATTCGAGGTGGCGTATTTGAAGGGTGAATAATATCTGGTCGACTTGAGAAAATTTCCATAGGAAACTTGGGCAAACTTGTTCAACAACTCTTCATAGACAGCTGCAAGTGCTGAGAAACACAGAGGAGTGAAAATGCCTCAAGGCTGCAGGTATGGAATTGTGATGTGCAAGTGTATACATTTTACAGGTCTAGCACCTCGTCGTGGTGCTAGTTCCTAGGTTTGTACGCCCAAGGTTTCCCCAGCCTTACTTCAACGTGAATCGGAGGTAGCAAAGAGATGACGGTGAATCTGCAAACATACTTCATTTACTGATCTACTCACCGTTCACAAATGGACTCTAACGCAACGATTAGAGGTGCCAGGGAGCTGGACGTGAGAGAGCCTTGAGCACGACCGCACGGTAGCCGCCAGAGAAAACGAATGTGGACGGAAGTCCCACTAGACATTCGGCATTCAAACAAGCGTCAAACTGGTTGAGCGGCGTTCTCAAGGGTAATAACTAGAACACTGTTATCCTAGTGAACGTAGCTTAGAGTAGTAGAAATGGCGCGGATTCATTATACAGCTAGGAGTAAAACTGCAATATCTACGCCAGCACACTAACTTCGATGCTAATGGTTTGTAGTAAATTTACATTCACAGTGTAATGTGAACCGGCGCGGTGGTAATGCAAATCAACTCTCACGTGGCAGGAGGAGACGTCGAAGATGATCTCGCCACAACCCTTCAAACCATTATGTTTCTTTATCAAATAGATATGACCACAAACTGTGGTTTTGCGGACTATAACCACGGTCGTCCACTATCGTGCTGACATATATCAAATTCGAAAAATGAAAACCTGATCCACTTACACGACTTCCAGTCTGGTGAAACTAATACATATCCTTGGGATATACTTTAGATTGTTCAGGATGAACGGCATATCTGTGAGATGATGAATCATCTCAGGAGCGCTCGCAAAATGAGACTGTACGTGAGCAAGACTAGTGTGATCAGAATGCGTGGACGCGGTTTAGGCAACCTTCACAGTGAGCACAACTAGCTGGGCTATCTCAACCAAATTATTTGGCTCAAGAATTGACCAGAAGTGAAAGACAATTATAGCTTTCTACGGCGAAAGAGAGAACACCGAGTTTCATTGTGTTTGCACCCAAAGTGCTTTTCAAGTGTGTTCCAGGTGTAGACCCGCAATGTGTCTTTCGCTGGATACCGGGGATAGTTTAATATTCTGCAACAAACAGTGATGCTCTTAATGCTGAGGCATACTAGTACTTTTTAAACACTCGGCTCCCTTGTAAAAGTGGTTGGTCCTCCCATAATCTCAAATCCACTGCTATTTCTGGCAATCCCACCGTCAATCGTTTGTAAAACAGGAACAAACACTTCTGAAGCGCTGTATTGGAATGATTCAGTGTGTGTGCGTTTTTCCAACACGTTGTCGAACACTGCAATAGCGTGTCTGAGAAACGTCAGTGCAGATAAAACACTGAACGCACGAGAACATTCAAACAACTGAGAGGCCTGAAATGTCTGTCAAGGACTCAAAAACCAATGTCACCATACGCCAGGGACCTTCTTCTTGAGCATCACGATGGCTTATGAGGAAGGCACGTGGGAATTACGCTGTAAAAACAACGAAATTTCCATGTCGGCATTGTGGGGAGTGATAACTGACTGTCGTTTCCATCTCAATGGATGAGCCCCTGTTGCCATATTTTTGCTGTGCTTCCTTTTGTTGACACCACCCTTTAAATTTCGGTTGGGAGAAGTGAGTGATTATTGCTAGCCCAGATGAAGCTTAAATTTCAGTCTCAGTATAATGAGCCCCTTGATGGTATGCATGCACCCGTTTCCGATCCTTCCCTGGAAAGAATAGAACATTGTTGGGAAGAGTCCATTATCCACAAGAACAGTTTAATTTTCGAAACGTCCTTGAAAATTAATCTATAAATTTGAATTTTATTTTTTCACGCCACAATGAGCTGAAACTTAATTCTGGAGCACTTTTTCCCTCCGTCTCCAAATGGTCCATTTTACTTTTGACGGGCTAATTCCAGTGGGGTTTCTCGAGGCTGTTAAAAAACTATATATACGCAGAGGCTCGTCTGTCAGACTACCTTTGGTTTGAGAGCAAATACATTCTCGGCTGAAGGTCACGGTCTTCTGTGTTCCTCTGGAGTTTTCAGGCATCCTGAATCTCTGTGCTACGTGTTTTTGATTCGTATATCCGTGCGCTAGCCGTCTCTTATTATCATTGACCACAGGGCGATAACAGATATGTTGAGAATGCTCGACAATATATGAAGCGGTTACTTTGAGGTGTATGAGTGCAGTCAATAATGGTGGACACGTTGCTGCTTTGCGGAAACTTATGGCCCGAAAATCAGCAAACAGCAGTAGCGAATGGTATACATCGTTTTCTTTCAATCTAGAAAATTAGTAGAAATCGGGTTCCACTAATCAGGAGAAGCTTCATAGTCAGCTCTAATATCCAACCCTACAGCATTCTCCCCATAGCATGTGGGCAAATCAGCGTTTCCCGAATACCGTTCACGAGCAGGATTGTATGTATATCGGACGAATGAAGCCAGATATCCGCAGCTTCTGTAAGACCTTCCAACTTTCACTTTAAGAAGCGCAGGCAGTCCGACCTTAAATGTTCTGTGTGTGACCAGAAGATGCCGCTGATTAAGCTAATCGGAGATTCCATAGAAACAGCCCGTATTAGATGAGTTGCTAAGGGTGTGCTGAGGCAGTTCGAGAAGGAAGTCAGGAAAAGTGTTGAGAGACGGCGTGCCTCGAAACGTGTAATATGCAACGTTTACCAGGTGTACCTTCTGAAAAAATCCCTGAAAGTCTGGAAGAAGAGAGTGTGCACTGTGTACCGTGCAGTGAATGATCCGGTTGGTTCCACTACTCGTGTGCCAACCACAGGGAATCTCAACCGGTTTACACCTGCGTGGATTGCGACAACGTGGACTATGTAACCCGACCAACTGGAACGATGAGGAGGAAGAAACGTCGCTTTAAAGTGTCGTGTGAAAGAACTCATTGCCCTATTTAGGACCATCCACGAAATAGTTTCAGGAGATAGGCTCGTGCTTTTATATTCCGGTAGTCAAGTAAAGTTAACCGATTCTGTATTCAGCGGTTCCACTGCGGGAATTCCATAGATCCAAGTGCGTGCGTCCATTTGCATATCGATACATACATGTATATATATACACTTGAAATCTCACCCACATGCACATGAATGTATGTACACAAACAAAAGTAAATACATTCGTAGATGTATAAACATACGCATGCAACCGTGATAAATATATGCGTATATATGTTACGTTTACATGCCTTTATATGTACATATATATGTATATGTCTGAATATGCATATCCACAAGCTTCCAAAGTATATTCCCATGTACAAAAATATCTAAGAATATATGCGCATACACATATATATTCGTATACTTTCAACATATCCAACCACATTCATCTGCATAAAATAATACTTCGAAACTTTCAGCACACACCATTACATATTATATTCACATACATGTAAACACATTGCTCACGAGTGAAAGCGTTCGGGCGTTCAGATTTGCTAATTTGGTCGCGCCTAATGTGAGGTCATTGGTGTGTTGGTCAACATGGTTCCCTCATGAAAAGCGTGACCAGAGTTCAAATCTTGGCCGTGGTAAGGATATGCACAACTGACGAGCTCTAATGAAAACGAAACTCGAGTCTAGTGTTTGTTTTCAGAATAGGTCGGCTGGGAAGTCCATCCAAATGCAAACGCTGCGATCAAATATGAGTGATGGTCACCTTGAAGACATTTACATTTGTCTGAATATGTTTACATATGTTGGAAGTGTAGGAATATTCATGTGTACATACGAAGATGTCATACATGTGTAATGTCTCCGTATGTACATTTATATGTTCCCACACTAACAGCATATGTGAGCATAATTGAGCAACCGTGTTCATATTTACATGCGGATATGCATATATGTATATATATCCGTACATATTACAATTTCATTGTGCAGATACAACACGCACCACACGTATTTTGCATATCACATGGTGTGTATACACATGCACATGTATGTACATATTTGCACATATGTATAGTACGTTTTATACATATGTTAATGTACAAATATGTACGCATAATATATCATTACATAACTCGCAAACGCATATGTGCACCTATATATAGACTTATAAACATATTTACCAAACGTGGTTTCAAGCAGAAATTCGTTTCCTCTATATACGCACACATGTATGCACACAGAATGAAGTCACAGTATTCCTTGCTTCATTTATGTACACGTGCGTTTTGTCATTTCGAGAAATTTTCCTAAAATCATGTACACACGAACGTGCGTTTCTCCATCTCTCTCTAGAGTAACCAGCTGCCCTGTGAGAATACTGCGCTTCAAGGTCGCCCGGTGTGGTATTAAGCTTAACGCATGCACGATAACTCCTGTTTGTTCTTTTTGCCAGTCAGGTTCGAAAATGGTGGTCATAATTTTAAGCAAGTTCGCCGCCGAAGTTAACAGATCGGTAGGTACAAAACCGTACAAGGTGAATTACGAAGTATAACCCTGAACTGTGGACATTGAACATTCGGTGAACACGCAATGGATATGCAGACAGATGATGTCAGGACACGGAGCCGCAGTACGGCCCGTAGATGATGGATACTACAAAGCATAGAACAGCAAGATATAATCAAGCTGCGGGTAGGTTACTCAGATTATGTTTTATATGGACATGGTTTGTCTTACATGCAAATACATGCTGGTGTCCGTTCACACTGGCCACAGTTCATAGTTGTGTTTTGTATTTCACTTTTTACGTTTTGTGTATACTGTTTTTTTAACTTAGTCTGTACTGTAACAAGCAAGCCGAGCGTTCTGGCTTCGTGTACCCGATACACTCGTAAACCCACTTTGTGCGACGTAGAGACACCGGGGGACAGCGTTCCTCAGAAGCAGGGGTTTCAACAATAGTCCTGTAGAAGAAGATAACAGAAACAAGCGTGAGCCAAAGGCCCAGTAAGACGTGCAGACGACTAACACAAACGAAAACCAAAATGGCGTTGACAGCACGCTGCGTAACAGTACACGTGTGTGAAAGCATCACCATCGTCTTTTTGGTTTGATTAGCAACAAGAATTAACGGAAGTTACCATGCAACGCGTCCGTCTTTTACTTTTGTGTAGATTTTCAAGATGGTGGAGCGATTACACGGTAAAATGTTTCGGCTTCGTGTATCCGCTGATTTACCGACATTCAGCGTTCGTCATCCCACCCAACGTGTGAAAATACCTATCGGTTGTCGTCTGAAACCACTCTCCGGCGCTATCCTTTCATTTGGTAGCCTACTCAATTCAACATACCCCGTATTGTCAGTGAGTCGTTCCAATAATTTATTTGTACAATTACCTTTTGTAACTATCACTTACCGGCACAACCCTTCTTAGATGCCAACAAATCTTTGTCACTTTCATCACTTAACTGATTATTCCACTGCGTGTATCGCAGACAGCCTGACCTACAGCAACCACCTCAGTAGGTTGAGTAAGCGGCTGTGTATGAGTTTAGTTTAATAGATCTTGGAGTAGTTCAAATCATCGGGCACTCTCGAGTGCTCGTCGAGTAACTCTGACCTCAGGCTACTACATGGCATGCAAATGCGAACGGCAGCAGAATACTTCCTAGGTTGATGCGACTAGCCCCGACAAGCGATTTTCTATCCATCACAGCGTGAAATTACTGAAGTGCAGAGGAAGAAGCTGGGTGGATGATTGGGGTTATTGCAGCGGGAAAGCGGATATGCACCTGACTTTCATCTCAACAATTCAAAAACGTTTTGTTCCTGAAACGCAGCGGGACTATAATCCGAACAGCTTTCGAATGAAAATACTTCGCAGGATTTGAGAATGAACCTCGTATATTTTCAGCAGTGTTCGAAAATGTGGTGAACCGCTAGATTTAGCCTGGTCAGTGATCAGCAGCGAAAACCCAGAGAGAAAAGTCAATTATGCCTTTCGCAATCAAAAGGCTTGTAGGAAGTTCCAGAAAGGAAACTGTCATTCTGGAGCGAATCCATGCTTTTTGAATGCATTGGAAAATACTGAATTTACAATTTCAGGCAAATCGCCTGTTGTTGATCAGTGTTGATAGAAAAAATCGTTACATCAAAAGTTATAGAGTTCTACTTTATCTCTCACAAGGTTCGTTAAAATATATCGGACTCTCTCAGTTATAGCGGGTACATGTGTTACCATTGATTAATGAGGTTTTTCAAATAGATTAGACTATTGTCAGTCAACCATCTTGATCCTAATCTATCCACGCCCGCTCACAACAAAAGTAAATCGTCATGTGAGTGCACGGTCTGCAAACCTTCTTGTAATTGTGATTAAACTATATAAAATGACTACAAAACGCTACAAGACGCGATAACACGGAGAGCATATTGTTGTATGAATCAACTACGCAAGCCATTGAGATAAAAACAACTGCATAGCAAAAGCAGACAAAAGTCTGCCAGTCATGTTCTTCACGTCCATCACACTTTGAATGAGCGTGCATGTATATGTAATTCCGTGTTGACCTAGAGTTCAAGCTCCCAGATCTTCCGTCCCTCAAGTTTTTCCTGTATTTTGGGAACAGCTCTCGGCCCAGTAATGCAACAGGGTCGCTATAAAGAATTCACTCTGGTTTCAAGCGACAATGTTTCTCTTAACAAACTGATCTCTAGAATTGAACTCAATATGGTTAGCATGATCCGAAGGTAGGAAATGTGTGGCAGGTCAGGTATAGTGATCATACGAGTTCCGTGGGGTGAGAGAACCTTTCCCTTATCCGGACGTAAATAAGTGTTTTTGAAAAATATATCACCGGCCGTATTTGCGTTGTCAACGCTTGTATGCAGAAAGCCAGATTTGAAAGAGATAGCACGATCCTCCTCAGTTACCAAGTGCGATGGGTTTCTGTTTTGCATGAGAAAATGATCGATTCCCCGACCAAGTTTCACAAATGAGTTTGATGTTAACGAAGCATTGGCAGAATTTAGTGTGTGTACAAAGTGTTCTGCATGTCCACTGGACTTAGGATATCGCAGGGTAGTAGATAAATGTCGACTTTTAAGTCTTTCAATCCATTTCTCCGGAGGCTTGGCACCATTGTCGGTTACCAGAGCTAAACCTTCGTGGCAGAATACTGTTCTCAAAGCGTGCTGCGTGGAGTACACACGTGATGGTGTAGTAACAAGAATTCCAGGCCACGTAGAGCAAGTGTCATTAATCATTAGCGCATTCATTGACTTTGACGATAGGATGGATCACAGGAATTAAAGTTTTGTTTTAGTCAACCGTGAATCGGTCTGACCTTCATTTGGCACGAGAGCGAAATTATCAATGGTAGACAGTGTGACGGTATGAATGCGCTGTCCTGTGGTGAAGTTTTTCATATGTGATTAATATTTGAATGTTGCTTGTTGGCGAATGATGCATGATATAAATCTGATGGGATGTGCTTTGATATATATGTCGGTCCAATACAGGGGACTTTGATCTCATCCTACATTACCTTATGGGTGAAGGATTATTTACGGGGTTCCAGAGATTTCTCCGGGGGTTAGAATTTTTTAAGCTACAGCGAGTTTAGAAGTTGCTTAGGTAGCTACACAAAGGATTACAGTGTGTTCTACGTTCTTGGTTCAGGCAAAAATATTAGGCAGTGAACGACTGAAACATGATAGTGTGTGTGATTGCCGTTGAGTTCACGTGGTATATGAAGTTCCGGTGTATTAACTACAAGCGACGTAACGGCGAGAGCCATGGATTACGACGTGTTTGGTGAGTTGAGTTCACAGAATTCCCATTTCACAGTTTTCGCGATGCATGCTATCAGTCACGCTTCGACGTGGTTAGGACGAATATCAGGTTGGTCGTCAGCTCCTTCACATTGGAGCACAACAACGACATAACTGCTTTTCTATGAGATGCGCATTTGACGAATTGTCGGTTCACAGAAAGTAAAGTGAACGACTCGAAGCGTCATTTCGAGTACAATACACCAACTGCTGAGTTGAATCAGTATGCTGCAAATGTTTATGGCAAGTATATAACGACTATGAATGCTTGCGACTGTACAGGACATCAGAATACGAGAACGGTTGCATAACAAAAGAGGACGATTTCCGTCAGTCATGTCTCCACACTTCCCAGTGTAAAGACTGTAATATTGCCTCACTTGGCACTATATGATCGGAGTTTTTTCAGAGGTGTTGTATGTGTCTCTGAGTGTAACGCATATAACTGGTGTACCGCATACCTGTCTTCAGTTGCATGTGAAGGAAAGTGTGTACCTATGCGTGCTAAAGTTGCGAAGTGGAACGCAACGTACGAAGGCGGATGAGGGGTGAAACAACGAGCAGTGAGGTTGGAGGCTCGCGCGGGCAACGGCACCGAAAGAATGAAGTGGTGCGCGAGGATTCTCAAGCCGGTTTACAACTTTTGACCTCCCTAAAAACCGCTTTGATTAAACCAGGGCAAACTGATCGGCGAGTACAAACACCATCCAATTAGTATCTCTTAAAACATCAGCAGATGTGTGGAAATACTGCGAAACAATATCCGAGATTTGCATGCATGTTTAGTTGCACGCCTGTCATTAAGGATTCCATACTGATAGAAGAACCACTGCAACGCCGTGGACTTTGCACTCGAGAAATTTGAGATAGGAGTAGTATGAGGGGAATAATAAATGAATGGGAGACGGTAACAAAAATGCAACCGATATGCACACTGGGTGGAATAGGCTTAGAACTTATCTCTCAGGGTTCATGAAGCTACTGTGATCATTATCGGGTGTGCCTTGACTTTGATCCGGCAGCTTCCCCTTGTTGAAAGCACTACCAGTGTATCGGGTACTGTCACATGCGACATAAATTCTACAGAGTTCCAAGCATAGAACACATACAGGACTGGCAACGGAACACATTGTAGGAGGGTCCCAACAATGATACACTTCTCAACTCTTGTGCATATGATGACGCCAAAACAATGACAGGTGCATTGTCTTCGTTACCTTCTGTGTAAACAGGAAAGCAATTGCCCCCCTTATCGTCATTCACATCAACACTCTTCAGTTTGGCCTGCCTCACTGCGCTTTGCACGCAACTGCGTGCTCTGTCGCGTACCTTGTGGAACCAACGTCACATGTGTATGAAGTACATAGCTGGAAACGTCGGTGTGATTCCGCTGAATGTGAAGAGCGTCCGTCGTAGGCTTCACGATGATTAATATATATTAGGACACCTTGAATCAACTTCAGTTCTAGTAAGTCACAAGTGGCCTACCTTTTATACGCTCCCGTCCAACTGATCGAAATAGCCAAGCCCCAGCGCACGGCAAACGGGAGAGTGAGACTCAGTGTTCTCGCAGCGTTGGTTCCGCTTGCTTCCGCTAGTGAGTTCATTTACCAGAAGTGAGCAACCAGCGAACTGTTGCGCATACATAAATGTCATAGACGTCTGGCTTAGACAGTTCATCCACCGCTGCATTGAGGTCTTCTGTTTGTTATGGTGTCCGGTAGATGAATGGCAACTAGTGGTGGGCGGTAAACTGCGATTCCCTTACGTTTTCCATGGTGTGTACCGGCGAGTGAGGGTCAGCACGGTTGGAACCACTTCCATGGTTACCTCCAAAATGACCTCCAAAATGTATTGTCGCCTTGCATTGACTCTGAGGCTCTCTATCATCTAGTAGAAACTTGAAGAGACAACAGAATGCTTTTACTCTGATTTACTTGTCAGGAGAATAACTGAAATGTCGAATTAACGCGATTTATAGAAGTTTCTTCGAATTGTGTAAAATGGGTGTGAAAACCTCATGACGTGAAACGGGAATGTACATTAAATTGTTCTGAAGGTCATCGGCAATGCAAGAATGTATAATGTCAGAAAATGTGCCAGATTCGAGGATGTACAGGCGCAGTGTATAAAAACGTCCATATAGTGAAAACGGCATTTTTCCAAATTACCTCGATGTGTGCCAAATGCCAGTCTTCTATTCACAACAACCACATTGTCCGGCAAACTGCTTGAGAGGAATGTGTGGTTTTGCAAGAGGCCATCCCAATCTGGTGAAGACCATGCATTGAGAACGCCGGTGTCATCAAATACCGAACTATTCATATCCATTAGGGGATTATAGAGATTTCCAGCAACCCGCCGATACATTCTGTAGACAGGGTTCAAAGGTGCATGCACACAACTCTCAAACAACGCATGAATGATGTGAGCGGAAACGCAAAACTGTCACCCAGTGCCCTGTGGACGAGAAAAACGTGGGTGGGTGCATCAATCAACGCAAACTGTACACTGCTTGTTCTGGTTCATAAAGCCGGACAAAGTTTTCAATAAACGGACTGAGTAATTAACGGAAAGAATCTACGTCATCAAAATACGAAGTAGGGTGACGTAGAATATGAATACACGAAAACACTTCCGAAGAACTGTAGTATCTACAAGAATCCGGTTTGCTTCGGAAAACAGCTCACCCTGTATACCACGGAAGCTGACGGAATTCAGTGGCTTCTCATCGCTTAACCTCCAACAGTGGTCGACATTGTCGAGCAGAGTCACTCAAGATGGTGCTTTGTGGAGGGTAAATGCAGTCTGATGTCAACTTGATGCTGTTCACACCCGGACAGGGGCTGCCGTCAGCTGGAGTAGAAGGCTACAAATTAAACATCCGCTCTAATATTTCAAGGCATAATAGGTGCATATGGTCGGGCGGAACTTGTGACATTATATAAACAGGAGTATCATATAAAGGAGACTCTCCAACGCGGTGAGTCTTGTTGCTCTGACACAGGAAGATTTCGTATATCTCAAGTGGATAATGAAGGGGTGGGTCGGTGAGTCGACGTGCAACACGGACATCTTTATTTGTGCTTTCCACATCCGAATTGGCCGGGGTGACCATGATCTATCCATCCATACATTGAGCAGAAGTATCACAGATAACACCTGGAAGGCCGCACCGCATTATTAACTTCGGTATGCATCGCAGACCATCCCTCGATGAATGCCGGAGTTCGGCAATGCAGTCCCTTAGGAATTTCGTTTTACTGGATGGTTTTGATGGTTCGCAGTCGATGTCCACAGTAATTGTTTCGGACCTCAAGGGAGATATAAAGTTAGTCTCCTAATAGGCCACACTTTTGTTTCCGACGGGTTGATCGGAGGTAGGCCATCAATGCGCAACTTTAGCTGGGCCCTAGTTCAGCCACTATTGCTGGGCAGTGGTAGATGGCACAGTACATTCTTTTCTGATTCGAAGATAACGAAAACGGCGGAACCAATATGTTTTTCTGAGACAGTCTCGAGGAATACTATCAGGGTCTTCGGGCCTCGTGGAAAAGCTGAGTGGTGCGTTCGCGACACTCCAACGAACACTGACTGGTGAATCATTCTCGTACCGGAATCCCATACCAGGATCCCATATTGTCCATTGAGCGAGGAAATTTTTCTACGACATAAGGACACACGGAACTTCGTCTAAGCTGAACGGTTCACGAGATGTTCAACTTTGCAACGTTTCCGAGCAATCGACGAAATGCTGCGTTGGAATCTGTCCATTCGTTCGCTTGATCTAGGGATTTTCCGCCATGCCTCGCCAAAACCGATCTATATTGACAATTTTCGGACGCCAATTTTATCCCCTAACAACAAAAACTTCTGAGGGTGCGTTTGGACATCCTCGCTGAGTGACCGTGAAATATTCGACAAATCGCCCATCCCACAACCTTGCAAACAGTGAAAAAGTGTAACATCCCACTTTTTTGAGACTAAATCTGTGAACTGAGCGAACTATCTCTTTCTCTGTTGCGTGCGTCGTAGTTTCATAAACTACAGTCGTTTTCTCTTTGACCACATAATTCTTGCAATAAACTTCACCTTTGTGCTACTGTTTAATTACTCGTTCTTGTATGGTTTGTAAATATCTACAGTGATCGCGCATAAGCAAGCGTGCTTCTCGTATATGCGTTGAGAAAATTATTATTATTATTATTATTATTATTATTATTATTATTATTATTATTATTATTATTATTATAAGACCAGATCTACCTCTAACACACTTGGTCGATTAGCTGCAACGTGCCGCTCCCCAATTAGAGCATACGTCCTGAAAATAGGTTTTTCAATTAGAGTGCCGTACTTACTTGGAGTTTGTCCGCTTACAACTGTTGCTGACATTCCGGCGACGGGCGCGATATTGATAGCGTTCGTCATCTCATGTAGCAAGTCTCTGTAACAAGGTTGACCTACGAATATTGAACATGATTCCGTCACTTCACTTGATCATTCGGGTCTAGACAACTTCGTAATAGGTCCCACATCAAGAAGTTCGCGTTGCTCTAACGAGGCGCTTGCTTCCGTTGGCGAAAAATTGCTGCTTTCGATGTTCCACGCACTATGATTCAAGCGCCAGTGAGTACATTTGAACAGGCATGTGTTTGAAATGACATCTCTGCAAATAATCGGGATACAACGAAATCTTGAACTATTCTTCCTGAGCACTCCAATAGTGCTACAGTCATTTGCGCGCTCGAGCCGACAAGTGTATATACTGGCGCAGAAACATGTGTATGAATCGTACCGCTGCCCACAAAGTACATGTTTCAACATGCCTGTTGCAACTGCATACACTCCATTATTTATTTATATATTCAATCACGATGTGCACAGGAAGGCTCGAAGCTAGTTAATTCCATCCGTAAATGTCGATACATACCAAGACGACCGAACAGTTTCCGACATAATTCACACAGCCAAATAGTGCAGCCATTAAAAAGTGTCGTGAATTAAAATTTCGTTGAAAAAAACCACCAAATTCGGTGGAAACGATGGTGCACTCTTATTCGTAGAAGTGGTTGTCCTCTACTTATATAGTAATGAATTACTGAGATGACTTCTTCGAAAGCTTTTACAGACCTGCACCCCTCGTTCGCAGAAAATAGAAGGTCGTCCTTAGAGCAGCCAGCGTGCAGAATGACCAGGTGACTGAATTCCGTCAAGTATCGTGCTACGCCAAACAAAAAACGCGTCTTCTGGAAGGTTTCCTGAAAAACCGCCGTCAGTGAAGGCAACATGGACAGGTAGTGTTCTCCGAATGCTCTCTGTGCAGACGTCGATCGTGGAAGAGGTCGAAGCAACAACCACAGAAAGTGGAGAAACACAAAGCATGTCACTCTAACTTGCAATTTACACTCTCAATCACAATCGATTCCCTGAGCCCACCGTGCTCACGCGGGGGATTTCACCGTGGCGCAGAAGCAGGAATCGAGTTGTAACAACTCGGAGAGGCCTCGAAAGAACAGTTAGCACGTAGAGCCCGAGGTAGTCTACTCATCACCACTGACCGCCCTACCCATTCCGATAGGGGTTACGGTCCTACTCATCAAAACTCCTATTTCCCCCCCGCGGCCACCCGTGATGAGATTTCGATGTGCAAGTGCACTTGAACAGCGCCTCCATGGTATGCACAACCAATACCAGACGCGAAGAAAAAATCCGAGTAAGTGAGAGCGACTCTACGTACACTATACAGTAATCCTAATAGACCTCGACTTATGCTAAATGAAACCAATACGCTGGAGCAGCTGTCGCGGGCTCTGAATCCGACCGTCGAACGAGCGGCTAGGCCGGTTGTACTGTTTGCTGCCACTGAAGTGAGTAAGTCGACAGGCATGCACACAGGCGAACGCGAACAAAGTGCAAGGGTTCTTACGGTCCCACGTGCGACGTGAACTTGGTTTTTGAGGATAATTTTACACACCGTACAGCAAGCAGATTGAGGTTATCTCTAGGTCGACACAAGATGACATTAAGTTTCATCACTGCCAACCGTCTTACTTCCATGAACAAAATTCCACAACTATGGTAGTAGGCACCCTCATATCGTGGCCCCCAGGGAAACAGGGCTAATACCAAAGATCGGCGGTAATAAACTCTGTCACCCTGGCTATTCATTTCACCATAATGATTGCAAAAGGGGGCCATAGGAGAGATCGCTATCCGCGTTGGCCACAAATCACTTTATCATTTTGTATGCAGCAGCAGCGCCCTTCCCCATGTGCGGCGCCGTTGTTAACTCAGTCATGGATCAGGAGGCCACTGTTTACATATATGACTCACGACATTCGTCTCAATTTATCCTCACATGGGCATTATGAGGCCGAATTTATGTGCACGATTCTCAGTGAACGACGTTCGGGGTTTGATTTCCATTCTCACTGCCTTCAGTTCATTGAGCCCAGACCAGATTGATCAACGAATTCTGTACCTGCCAAAACATTTCATGATTTCTCCTGTCGAATATTCTTGCTGGTCTTATTCCCAGGGAGTAGAAGGAGATTATCGTCACCTCTATCTATTGATCGGGTGACAGACACCCTCCTTTCAGTAACTGACCATTCATCCCAACCATCACTCCGTGAAAAATATTAGAGCGTCTACTCAAACGAGGTATTTTGAAGCACCTCTTGGATAATGCCGTCATCTCTGTATCTCAGCGCGCATTCTTATCAAGTAGGCCATGCGTAAAGAGCGTGCTGTTTTCCATCAGCAGCTTAACATGTAATGGATATCCGGATATACGGTTCTCTGCCGTGTATCAGTGCGTGCCATTCCTTAACGGAAGCAACTTAATTTTCCTGCCCTGTCCTTTGTCTTGCCGGGCTAGCAAATGGTATCTTATCTCTGGCTACTCTCTTACCTGACGTTCTTGCTCTACGGTCTCGTGGCTCTATTCTATCTTGCCGCTGGTCTACTTTAAGTGAGTGAACTAGTGGAGGAGTACACCGTAACAACCGCAAAGATAATTCGCTACATGATTGTTGGTGAGTTTGTGCCGCATGCCGTTCTCCTCTCCACAGATAGCGTGACTAACATGCTTCTGGATGCACGTCTCGTTGCTCACACCCTATACTAAGTCCTGCTGAGGCCCTTCCCCGCGTTCCAATTCGGATAGTTTTCATTTATCGGCAGTCTGTGTACGTTTGCACTACATCACGTGGCTGCATTTAACCCGTTCAATTCCACATTCGATTCGTTCAACGAAACGTTGGCTTACTTCACTTTCTTGTTGTGGCCTGTTCCGTTCATGTTCTTTATTTCTTTACCTGCCAATGAATGCGTGCTGCCTCAAACGGTACCTTTCACCTACCATCATTCCCCGTCAGGTAGAGAACAACCACTGCTTATGGGTAGCCATAGTGTGGTTTCGACCCATTTAAAAAAGAAACGGTTCAGTTTTTGCTCCCCGTTGTCCAGTTTTCGCCACTAGTTACCGTCTCTCCAATCAAAAAATTATTTCAGGGTGATACAGAGCGCACTGTCTAGTGAGTCACATGCTGTGATGTGTCAATCCTATTTTTCTCCGTTCATGCTCTGTGATGTACGGCAAAATTTGTTGTGCCAGGTCAAGATACGCAGTTGTATGAGGGACTGTTGTCGTTGTTATTACTTTCAACTTCAACTTTTCTTCCGGCTTTATAATAACATATTGACTGTGTGTTAGAAAAAACCTGGTTACTCTTTCTATCGGACGGGCTCCTCCGTGTACACATGGAAGGCCGCACCGTTTTTCTAAGCCAGAAGCTGCTAGTGCCAGCTGTCGTAGAAGAATTTACCTTCCCAGAGAAATGCGACACGCTCTAAATCAAACTCCAACTTCGCAGGCGTGACATGCTCCTGTGTTATGTACCGTTCGCCGTCATGCAGTGCATTCGACGACTAGGCTATTCTTGCTACCCTAGACAGACTCACGTCTACCCAGCGTTCCTTCCATCTTATTACGGGTGACTTCAACGCACCCAAACTCAAATCTATGGAGGCTTTTCATGGGGACTGTGGCTGCGGGTTCTGGAAACCCATCGCAATGTGGATCCATGAGAGAGCCTGGACACAGCATGTCGATCTACCCACAAGGCACCGTCCAGGACAGACGCCATCCTTGCTCGATCTGGTCGTTACGAATGAGGCTCACCTGGTAGATAGGGTGGTCATCAGACCACCGCTGGTGCATGGTGACCACATGTTACTAACCTTTGACTTTATCTGCTACTGGCTCCAAAATGCTTTAACAAAGTCTTCATTCCGAAACTTCCAGAAAGCTGACAGTAACGCATTAAGAACGTTTTCAAACACACTCAGGTTTACATGCGGCTTAGTGAACTTGAACTACCGTTCATTTAAAGCTGCCATTCACGAAGCCGATGAGGCATTGGCTCCTCGAAAACTATGGAAGTTCTCTTCTCGTGCATCGCTTCCGCGAAACATACGCCGCCTTCTTGACGTACGTCCTCGTCTATTCTCTAGGCGGAAGCTAAGAGGTAGGCCTAAGATTAATTCTTACAGTGCCATGAGATCACACGCGATCCATCCCCGGATCCTCAAAGAAGCGGCCCTCGGTTTGGCGGTGCCTCTGTTTAATTCGTTTGAACAGACACTTCGGATGGGCCCTCTTCCGGAGGCATGAAAAGAGGCTTATATTTGAGGCAGGCGATCGTTACTCTTTTGCGATGTCGCGGCCGCTCAGCCTTAACAGAATCTTATGCAAGATAATGGAGAGACTGTTAAAACGCATCATCTTTAAGCATTTTTTCTCGAATAAGCTTTTCTCTTCGACCCAGCATGGCTTTCTTCCCGATCAGTCATGCATAATTAATATGTTAACCTTCATGGACAGCCTAACAGGGTACGAAGACCATGATCATATCTCGGATGCTATTCTCTTCGATTTTGCCAAATCATTCGACCGTGTTCCACACGGTCCTCTGTTGCATAAACTAGAAGCTTATGGGATCCAAGGAGAAGTTCTCTGCTGGATAACTCCCTTCATTGATAACAGGACTTTCAGAGTAAAAACCGATTTAGGCCTGTCGTCTCTATCCCCAGTCTCTGTGGGAGCCCCTCAAGGATCGGTACTTGGCCAACTGTTGTTTCTCACCCACATCAATGACCTTCCCGAGTTGATCTCAAGCAACGCTCTCCTTTATGCCGACGACTCAATAATCTGGTATGCGTGTGACCCTAATGCATTGCGGATTGACATTGACCGTATTAAGTGCTAGGCAGATAATTGGAGTCTCCCTCTAAATGACAGTAAGTGTACGCACATGTCACTTAGAGGAGACTCCGAGAACCTATTCATGATACACGGTGCAGAAAGTGCAGTAGATATCACAAAGTTAGACTTCAAAAAAGACCTAGGGATCTGGCTGCCATCTGGTTTGTTCTTCTCTTATCATCATCAGCTGGCCGCCAAAAGAGGTTTTATGACTATTGGGATGATAAAAAACTTTACCCAGGATAAACAAGGATGTCGTTCACACGATTTACGGAGTATACATAAGACCATTGCTTCAGTTTGCCAATCTGGTCGTCTACACAGGTTTGAAGAAGGACCTATTCGCCATTGAACGTGTCCAGCAAGTTGCCACCAAACTGGTCACTGGCTTACGGCACCTCTACTACGAGTCTCGCCTCGAAATTCTTGATCTTTATCCACTCGAGTTTCAAAGACTCTGCGGCGACTTAATTTTTACACACTTTCTCTTAAGCACAGGACTCGCGCAACAATTCTCCACCCTGGTAAGTGATAACTGTCGAAGAGTTTGCGACAGGAAGCCTATAATCTTCGATCTCGGACCTTCCTAAGACAATAGTTCTTCTCCTATAGAGCTGTCAACTACTGGAGCGACCTATCACTAGAGATTGACAGCTGCTCTTCTGAAGACCGCCTCAGAGTGTCATTGTATTGCCACCTACTTAATGAACCGTTAGATCAGTAATTTATCCTGTTCTGCCAGATTATTATTTCAATCTGTTCCCGTTACTTTCTGCAATCCCCAAAGGCGGTGCCACACCCTGTTTTCAGTGACTGCGTTTCAGGTCAACAGAAAACCGCCGGACATCGAAACGAACAAACTGAGTGAATCTGAGTAGATTGGGTCTCCAGTCTCGAACCCGTGTACGAATCGCTGAAAAAAAGGATCTGGGGCGCATGATTCAAAAATAACCAGTCAATATCGCGTGCCAGTGCATATCCCGTTTTCACCAACTAATCGCTCAAACCAGCCTGCCATTTGCTGCATTCCAGCATACTTATTTTCTCCGAGACCTTTTGAACCTAATCCACTAATAAAAATAGACCATCATATAGTGATGCCTGCTAAGTCAGCCAGTCTCCAATAACTGCCTGTCGCCAAGTCATCATCTCTGCGCGAGAAAAGCATGACGACTGAGCAAAGATGTGAAATCTTCACACTGTTCGGCCAACACCTGTCCTACCCCCGTTATTACAGAGGAGACAAAGGCCGCTGCTAAAACGACAATCTCAACAGCATGTCTTAGCAAATCACTCAGAATAAAAAACCGTAGATTTCCATTGCCCACGAAATTTCTGAACCAGCAAGTTGTAACTAGAAATGCCGTTGCGTCGCCCGTTCAGACAGATACTGAAAAGCGAACCACGTCTAGCTCTGACGACGTCAATCACGTTCAAGTTTTCTCAGGGAAACTTGTGGTTATCGCTAAAAACACATCCCCTAGTCCTCAATCTCTCCATCTATCAACTAAAGCTCTGAATGGAAAAATTATTAGGGCAACGGAATCCAAATTTACCCACAGTATTAGAAGAAGCAACTTAACTCCCCCTGATAATGGCGCGGCATCAAAAGTAGAGTCATCCACTTCTTACCAGGGATTTCTCTCTCCGTTATCTGGAGTAAATGTAAATAGCGACGGCAAATCCAAAACATCCAGAAAAAGCACTGAGTCAACTGTGAGACCTGTGCGGTGCTTATTAGGGAATACTATTTTACATTCACAATATGAGTGTAAACCAAGAGTACTTCACAAGCGCCAATAATCTGGTTCTAAGAGACAATTTCTAGAAAACCGCTTCGCAGGTAGAACTACCTAATTTGTCCTCCACTGCTTCCAAGTCAACCTAATACTATAGTAGAAGTCACGATTACCATCCATTATCAAACAGCTCTGTAGTAACTCATCCTCTTACCAAAAATACGGGTGCTACTAGAAACCAAGTTCATAATATATATACCTCGGCAAGTACCTCATCACCTGAGTACGTTATCGACACAATTGTCTGCCATTTTTAGTGCACCCCTTAACATTTTATCCATCGCTAACTGGCCCTTCTCCTCATGTCCCACTGTCATCCCACCATAATGACCCTTCTGCAGCACTTCCCATCTTGGAGCCAAGTCTTTGCGACATCCACTAGAATATGAGCAGAAATTTGATACAATCCTCAGCTCAGGCCTTTTCATGTGATATTCCGCAACCCACCCTCCCATCTGTCATAAAGTTCTCTAACAGTTTAAATGCTGTAAAACCAAGAAAAAATTCATAGATTCATTACTCATGAACGCAAGATCCTTGGTTAGTAAGATGCACATCTGCGAATAATGTCTTTTTATATAATACCCATATCATTCTCGTGACTGAGACGTGGTGCTCTCATGACACCCCATATATTCGGACGAGCAGCGAAGGATATCACGTTTCATAGGGGTCGTCTCAGAGGAGGAGGAGGCGGTTGAATTATTTACCCAAAAGATCAATCCTCGGCAATAATACTTGATGAGTCCATTCTTCATAATATCGAAGACTCGTTTTGGTTGCTGGTCTCTGCTGGTTCCCGCAAACCACTCGTAGGATGCACCCACAGACCACCTGATACTGTCAGCAGTGATTTGACTGACCTTATGAAGATAATGAATCATGTGTTCGGTATGCCTAATAGATAGTGACTATAAAATGCTTAATATCTCCTGGACCTCATTCTCTGCTCCAGCGAAACGGGCCGAATTCCCTTCATGGATTCAACTGAATGGTTGGAACCAACATATCCTAAAGCCCACCAAACGGAGGCATATATTGGATCTCATATTCACCACAGGTATTTTGTCCGTGAAGATATCCGCTCTACAACAGTTTCTACGCAGCAACTACGATGTAGTCAAACGTCTTTTTGAGTTCAAAATGGCTACCAAACCGACAGTTGTATCCTATCATCCGATCAAACTTATTGATTGGAATGCCTTCTTCTCCGTACTAGTTCATTGATTTGGAATAATTTCTTCCCTATATCAGACGTCAGCATAGCGGCCGGAAAAGTTATCAGACATCCAACGTTTTGTATCCACGTTCTGGCCCCCACAAAATCACAATACGTCGGCTCGTATGAACAAGGAAAAATCCTTAGTGAAAAAGAGATTGACAGACTTGGAATGCTGAAGTAGATGTGCGGAAAATTTCTCCCTGGTGATGTAAATGAGCAAAATGTTTGAACGCGGAACGTGAGACGCAACTCCGTCATATAAACGGAGAGGAACTTGCGCTTTACAGTGAGCAGAGATGCATGAAACTAGTATAAATGATGAAACGGATAAATTCCACGAGAGACCCTGCCAAAAAATTTATCACTCTCAAAAATAAAACGGCTGGTAATGACCCCGCGGCAATATGTGAAATCTTCAACTCACATTTCTCTGCTTTGTTTAGCGTGGAAAGACCTCAGTACCTGCTAATATTCCGTCGAAATCAGGTAAACTTTTGAGTTATGTTTTGATTGATGTTTGAAGCACTCGTTCACAGTTAGCTACCATTAAACCTTCAATTGATCCTGGACCAGATGGTAGCCCATGGAATGTCATTAAGGAACGGGGTTGGGATAAACCCATCGTTTTACTCGATTTGTCAAACCTTTCATCTTCATCCAGAACCTTTCTCCTCCAAAAGAGAAGGTCATTAATCATGCGTCGCCACAAGAGTGGTCCAAGACAGGACCTTAGTAACTATCGTCTCGTCGAGCACATATCCATATGCTCGGGATTGTTTCAAAGGACGATAAAGATGCATATGGTTGAGTTCTTAAGGTCACAAAACCTTGCAAACCCTTCACAATACTGCTTCTTTAGTAAGCACCCTTGTATGTCATATCGCCTGGAATTCTTAAACCTTATGTCGATGTCCGAGGACGTAGAAATTGTGGTAATTATTCTACTTTTAGACATGCAAAAAGTTTTGATCGTGCGCCTCACAGGCCTCTCTTGGTCAAAATAGTATCTTTCGGCATACAAGATACCTTGTATAGGTGGCTGTCGTCATACCTTGAGGGCCGTGCTCAAACAGTCATAATAACAGAGCACTGCCCAACACCAAAGCCAGTGACCAGCGTGGTGATCCAAGGAGGCGTTCTGGGTCCGTTGCTTTTCTTTATGTACATAACCGACCTAAATGACTTCATTAGACATGTTTGCTGACGATATAAAAATCGTTTACACTTTCCGTCAGCACAGTGACATCGCTTTCTGTTTAAAAATTATACGACAGGATCTAGCATCATTGCAATTGTGGTGCAAAATGTGGCTAATTATGTTTTGAGCGATCAACTAGAACATCATAATATATGGGTGTAAGTTACCCAGGATTCCGTCCCACTAGATGCCGCAGAGTTTATCAGACATCTAAAGTTTTGTATCGAAGTTTTGGTCCCCATTATATCAAAATGTGTCGACTCGTATGTAAAATGCAAAATTCTTACTGCGAAAGGGAGTGACGGACTTAAAATGCTTAAGTGGAGGCACGGAAGAACACTGCACGTTTCCATGGTGATGCAAATGGGCAGAATGTTTGAACACAGAACGTCAGACGCGACTCCGTCATATAAACGGAGAGAAACTCGCGCTCAGTACTGAGCAGGAATGCGCGAAACTAGTGCAACTGATAAAACGGAGAAATTCCGTGAGAGACCCTGCTATAAGAATTATTACTCTCAAAGACAAAACGGTTCTCGCTGACCCCGTTGCGATGTACGAGATCTTAACTCACATTTCGCTTCCTCCTTCAGCATAGAAGGCATCTCATTACCTGCTAATATCCTGTCGAAAACAGATGGAGTTTTGAGTAATGTACTAATCGACGTTCGAAGTGTTCGTTCACAGTTAGCTAGAATT
>QNGE01005960.1:8780-36828 GCA_008508345.1 Paragonimus westermani | reverse complement strand
GTTTGAGACGATGATTCTTAGAATGTCCAAAATTCTATAAAATAGTTGAGTAGTTAAAATAATGGGCATTCCACGATGTGATCACTGATTTAACGGTCACGGTCGTACCGAAACAGGGAAGTCTGGAGGATGAAGAAAGTGTACCATCAAAAAGGTTCACAATTTTTCCGTGTAGTTAGTCCCAGAAAAATTTGCAGAGAATTTTGCCAGGATTTGGAGAGATATGGGAGCTTGTACTCCTGTGGAGAGAAGAGTGGACCTCTCGGATGGACTTCACTCTTTGATCAAAATTCAAAGAACATTGCAGATCTTGCAAAATGGTCAACCATTACGAGATTTTGAGAGTCCAGGTGTGGTGGAAAGTTTTACCGCGAGAGATGTAGTTGTGAAACCAAGAGTGGAAATCGGAATCACGCGTCAATAGAACAATGCAAGCTGTGATATTCCGGCCTAACTTTTTATTATATGTTAACAACATTGCATTAAGTGATGAAATAAATAGCATGAGAAAAGTTGTTATCAAATAACACAAAAAGAGATCGAATATCAGCTTTCCCTATTATGTGATTACTGCCGAATTCAAATGTTGATTTTTTCTGTACGGCTGTTACACAGAATGAAAAGAATGTTCAATGACACCGAGAGGTTGCCAGGTGGTCTATCGGGGGGAGAAGGTGTAAGAGTTGTAACGCAAGGTTTTTGTATGGGCATGAGACGAACAGGTTGGGTTTCTTTTCTTCCAAACAGTTTTAGTATGCTCAGTGTTTGCATAGTGGTTTACAACACGCACAAGGTATCAATAAATATAAAGCAAGAGCGTACCAGGGTGATTGGGTTATTATTAACGGGTGCGAGTGTACTGACACCTATGAGTGTTGACTACAGACATGTTTTCTTGTTAACAGGCAAGCAACTATCCCGAAATTGATAGATGCGATCGGATTCTCAAAAGACACTCAAAAGGCGGTCGTGCTACACGGGAACAGTGGTGGACGGAGTATTCAAAGAATTATAAAATATGCCCATTGTGCTGTGTAAAACATTTTTGTTTTGATGCGTAAAAGATGATCATCAAGGACGCCGAGACGATGCGTCAGTTTAATGGAGAAATATGTAATCGCACGTAGTGCGTCGCCATTATGTTTCACCCCATACGTTCCCGTCCGCTTCCTTTCAGGTCCTCAAAAACGCGGAATTGCCGCGTCTGTGGACCGGACTGTGGAAGTTGGCCAACCGGAGGCTGAGTTCAGGGGTCAGTAAACGCGAGAGCAGTTCTGATTTGTGTTTTATTCACGAACCGGGGAACCCCGGTATATATGTGGACAAAGACGATGTCGGATTAACATTCAGTATCTGAGTTGTGTTAATACACTTTTCTCGTTGATTCGTGGTTTTTTTATTTAGTGAGGTAGACTTCATGGTGCTCGATTGCGAACGTTAGGCGTCGTGTGTACTGTGACCTGTGGTTGACCTGGTTGGAATATTACAAATAGGTTGACTAGAGAGCGTATTCTCTTGAAGCGTAATTCCCCCAATGGGCAACTTGTTATCCAGGAACGGAGTAGACAACAGCACACATAGATATATGGTTATACACATACATTCGTATGCACATATATAAAGGTATACGCGTGTTACGATACAAGTGTGATCGTTGAGTTACGCGTAGTCCAGTAAAACGGATCCCCAGAATGAAAAAAAGATTGGATCCAACAATTTCTACGGTATTATTAACGAAATGCATCGATAATTACAAAAGGCAAGTCTCAATCGTTCGCGACGATAGTCTCGTCCATCAAAATCAACAGCACCAACAAGGCCAAAGGTGAACCNTGTTTAATTATATAAATAGTTGTCTGCACATATATATATGTGTTTATATATGTATACTCTTGTATGTGTGCAAATGAATACATGTATGTAAATTTTTATGCATTGGTCGATATAAAGGATATATATACGTATGTGCATATATATATCTACCATATTTAAATACATGTATATATGCATAATCATGTGCATTTATATGTATGTATATATGTATACACGTATTTGTTTACATGCATGTATACTCATATATAGTTACATATATATGAACACGCATATATGTATATACTCATTTACGGTATATGCCTACACATATATGTACACACATGTGTATGTACATTTATAGATATAGGTACACCCGCCGAGGAACCACTGAAGGAAGACTCGGTGAACCTTACTTGACTAACGGCAATAAGCACTGCGAAAGGGGAACATGAGCATAGCTCGTGAAACCATGTCGTGAGTGGCCCTGAATAGGGCCGTGGGTTGTTTCACATGACGCTTGAGAGTGCCGTTTCTTCCTTATCCTACCGGCTGGTCACTTTGTGTGGTCCACGTTGTCGCAGCCAACGCAGGTGTAAACCGGTCGAGACTCGTTGTAGTCGGTACAGTAGTGGTGGTACCAACCGGAACGCTGACTGCACCGTATCCCGTGCACAGTGTCTTTGTCCAAGCCCACGGGGTCCTCCTTTTGGAAGCATATCTGAAGTCTACAGGTTTGAGGCACACTGCTTTCCGAAAGTCTCCTTGACTTCCATTTTGAACTGCTCCTGCATATCCTTAGCAACTCGCCTAATACGAGCTGTTTCCATTGGATCCCCGATTATGTCAATCTCCGGCATATTCTGATCACTCACACGACGTCCAAGCTCAGACTTCCAGCGCGTGTCAGAGAAAAATTGTTGTTCTGTTGAAGCTGCGGGCATCTGGCTTAACTTACCAGACATGTATGCAATCATGCTGGTGGACAGCATTTTCATAGCACTCCTTTGGGCATGTGTTGTGGGGAAGATGCTGCAGGTATGGATATTAGAGTTGACTACCTAGCTTTTCCTAACCAATCGAACCCGTCTTCTACTGACGACTTCGAGGTGGAAAGAGAACGATTCATATCACTCGCTACTGTTGTACAATGGTTTCCTCGGCCATAAGTTCTCGAACGACGCTCAGCCGCTTATCTGTACAACCTGCCTACCTGGGATTAAACAGTGCATTAAAAAGATCAGGATAGCTAGACAGTAACTCATTTTTCCCTCGCAAAGCAGCTACATGTCTACGATTGTTAACTGTGTTTATACACCCTAAATTAACGGCTATATCCTGGNGTTCTCGAACGACGCTCAGCCGCTTATCTGTACAACCTGCCTACCTGGGATTAAACAGTGCATTAAAAAGATCAGGATAGCTAGACAGTAACTCATTTTTCCCTCGCAAAGCAGCTACATGTCTACGATTGTTAACTGTGTTTATACACCCTAAATTAACGGCTATATCCTGGCGAACATTTTCAGCAGTTCCAATTCTGTCTAGAAGAGAAGTGGAGACAGGTTCTGGCATACAAACAACCGGCTCATCAAACTGGGGAACCAGGATTTCTGCTTCCTCAGTGCTGGGAACAACCGCCAATCTCTCTCTACCAAACTGATCAAGCGTCTATCAACGATATGACAACATTGGACCATCCATTGGAATGGGAAGCAGAAGTCAGATTTGTTACTTTTCAAAATGTCAACGTGGAAAATGTGCCGTCTGCCACAGCTCACTTTCCAGGTGCCCTTTGCACAGGCTACGTCTACTGTTTCGGTGCCGTTGTGATGCTTGGGGAAAACATCCCTGGAATATTGCGACAGTGATTTCAAAATCACTAACAAACATACCAGGCCTGCCAGCGGCTTAAACAATCTCATGCGCTCAGTGTTCAGCCTAACTGGCGTTCATGAAACACACTGTTGCAACGGTCCACAATACGCTGGAAAAGTGCGTGCACACTGGAGCGTGCAGACACGGCACTTTTGATGTGTTTTTCCGTTCCAAACAAGAAAAACCGTGGCCTTGAGTTTATGTGAGGCCCAACCCCTGTTATAAGGTATCCGAGTGCTCGAAAGATACTGGTATGCCTCATTGCTGACAAGCTTTCATAGCCTGCAACAAACTTAAATTGACCGCTGTTACCATTTAAAACCACATTACGGTTCCACTGGTAAATACGGCTATTCTGGTAATCGCCGTGGCCTACCAACTGGCGGACACGCCGTGACGCACCATGCAGTAAGTGGAGCCGGCAGAATATGATGACACAGTGTGGAAAAGCCTCACCTATTGCCCTCATTTGTGCTGCTGATCGATCAACAATGAAGGTGCGTACAGCAGACATATAGGGCAGCATTTTAGGGAGGTTTTCAAAAGCTGTCCTATAAGTGGCAATAGTTTCGTTCGGCATAAGTGCGTAAAAACGTTATTCTCACTCTAGGTACGTCTACTAACAATGCATATCAAGGTATAAAACTGCCATAATTTAAGTGATGAGTGGCATCTCTTAGAATGACATCTCCATACCTTGGACACAGCTGGTATGCGCCTTTCGGTACAAATATGAGGGACCTCAGCACTTTCTCTCGCAGTAGAAACATATAGCTGCCTTCCACTTCCGGTAAATCTCGCAACTTCATAATTTCGCTGCGGTCATCTAATTTGTTGTACCTCGTGCGTAACTTACATAAGTCGTGCCGACGCATTCTAATCCCATACTTTCTGTTCACATACATCCTCATTTCACGAGCACTCTTAAAATGGCCCATCATTTCACACACACGTAGTTCAGCATCAACAGCCAGACGTCTATTCCTGGGATGAATATTCAGCTTACCAACCTGAAATTCGTGTGAGTGCACCAGGTTTGACTTCTCGATTTGATAAGCGTCGGTGCGATAATGGATGACCCAGAAGGCTTGACATCTGTAATCCGCAAAACTGCAATTTATCGTAACAATTGATCAAAAAACATTACCGTTTGGATGGCTTCGTTCGTCGTGTACAGTGAACGCATTTGTACACCGCACTTCCATGCGGGCAGCTTGGCGGCAGGTTTATTCCTGTATGCTTCTTAGCACTTATAGATGTCTCCGAAGTAGTATTGAAAAAGTCTTTACAAGTTTCACGTTGAAATCTGCGCGAATCTTCAACATACTCTTTAAACTTTTGGTACTTCAATTTGAATATCCTTCCAAAAGTGCTCTCATCGTTGGCCGCCATGCTGATTAAACGTACGGAAGTGATTTACCGGTAATGGACCATTTAAATCCTATGCTATAACCGATGTTATGGTATATGATGTTTTTCAGATCAGATTTGAAAATATCACTTGCACCATTTTATTAAAACTTCAGATCACATTCACTCAATCAGAGTTTTCCAGTTATTTGTGTACGAAAGGAAACGCACTTACGGTTGACGAGGTAGCTGAAGCTTTGTGATATGGAAGATGCAAGGAGTTAGCAACGAACGATTAAAGAACTGCAGAGTGTAAGCTCTAGGCCATTTTTCGTGAACTTGTGCGTTTGATAATGCGCAAAATAGGTGCCGACAGCTGATGAGTACGAGTGCTTATGATCATCCCCACGAGTAACTGTAAACCACCGAAAATTGGTGGCGCCGTGGGTAAGTGGATAGGGCTGGGGTTTGAGATTTCCGAACTTCATGAGGGAGTAAGTCAGCGTGACCTGCTTGCCGTATATACTGCTAACTGTCGTCGGGTGCAAGCCAGTAGGAACTTCATATGCTTTTGATAAGGCAATGTGATTAAACGGGAAGCGAAGCACGGTATCGCATGAGGCCTTTCGGGATGACCTGTTGAGATATACGCTCGGCGGGCAGCCTACGTGCATCCTATAGTCACTACGCCAGTACCTATGGTTGGACCCACGAACACCCGTATTGGTCGGTTGTTGTAGATCTATCGACCATGTTGCTTCACTGCAAGTTTGTTTTGTGGTGCACAACAAAATGTGATGAAGCAGAAAATCGAGAGGCACGCTAACCTTACTGCCAGAGCGTTTCACCCAACTCTCTATTGTTCAAGGGTCATTACAGCTGATGTTGTTTAGCCCGGTCGTCTAGTGGTTGTTCGAGCAACGCATAGTCTTCTCATAACGTCTATCGATATGCTGGATCCACGACAGTTGCGTCTGTAAGTAACCAGCGTCTATAAATTCTGAGCCCGCCGAGCAACCGGTTCGGATCTAAAAAGGAGAACGGTCTTACTGACTAGTTTCTTAATAATAAGGTGCTAATGTTTAGAAAAAGTATGATAAATCAAACAGTGGAAGGTGACAACAAACCTTGAAATTGAATATACCAAATATACAAGTTTCAAAACTAACGGTTAGCGTAAATATAATTAAAGGCAACAGTCACGTAATAGCGAATTGGTCAAGCGAAAGTTGAACCAGGGCACATATAAACGAAGGTCCGGCAAGGAAAACTAAGGAAGAAAAACTACACGGAAACAAGTTCCTACAACCAAACGGTACAAAGATTTGATAATACATCAAGATCAACATTCACGAAAGAAGTGGTTTGCTACGCGCGTGACTTGAGTGGTAGTGTTAAATTGTAAGAAAGACCCGTAATCGGTATAAAGGATTCCAACGTGAGGAGACGAATCAATGTGAAGGGAATAAATAGGGCAGGGAACGTGGCCACCAACGCTCTATTAACGCATAACACTCTTCAAGCACTCACGCAAGCAGCTGCTTGAACAGATGGTCCAGGTTGCCTCGCCGATAACTTATTCTCTAAGGGCACACTATCCCAGTAGTGTAAGTAAACTCGAGCACGCTGTGAGCGTTCTTCGTGCAGAGGCATTGTTCAAACTTGGGTGTGCAACTTTTCTCCTGTAGATGAAAATTATCCGTAGGAAGTAAAATCTGCCGTTTGACGGCAATAAAATGAGACATCGTTGAATGTCGAATGATTTTTGTGGTATCTCACAGGAATTCGAAAATCATTCATTTGAGTGACAGAAGGGATCACGAGGGTCAAAAAGCTTTGTTTCCGTGGACTGTCAACCGGTCCTCCTTCAATTGGCTCTGGGATCGAGATTATCATTTGCAGTAGCATCTAGTGCGCCGCCATTTTGTTTTGCCATACATACTCCATTTCGCTTCCTTTCAGGTCCCCGAACACGCGGTTCGGCCGCGTCTGTGCGACAGGCTGAGGAAGGTGACCAACCGGAACCCGAGGTCGGCGGTCAGTGAGCGTGAGACCAAGTGGGATTGATGGGCACTCCCGGACCGTTGGACCCCGTGTATATATATGGAAAATGACACGTTGCAGAGCTATCTCTCTCGGTATCTGAGTTGTGTTGATATACGTTTCTTGTTGATTCGTGGTTTCTCTATCCTGTGAAGCAGACTTTGTTGTGCTCAATCGCGAACGTTAGACATTGTGTGTACTTTGGTCTGTGATTGACCCGATTGGAATATTACACAACGGTAGGTGTTATGAGGGTATAAATGCGCTATCCTGTGAAGAATGTTTTTTATAGGTGATTATTATTTGCCCTTTGCTTGCTGATGAATGAAGCATGATATGTAAATCTGGTGGGGTATGCCTCGATACATATTTTGTCGGCCTGATTTAGAGGAATTAGATCTAATCCTACATTCCCTTCTAGGTGATGGATTGTTTACGGGGCTTCAGAGATTTCTTCGAGAATCGGGAAGTTGTGAGCTTCAGCGAGCTTAGAATTTGGGTAGAGAGATACATGAAGGACTACAGCGTTTGTACGAGCTCGGCCCAGTCTGAATACCAGACAGCAGGCGCCCAAAATGTGATAATGTTAGTGCGAATGCTGCCGAGTTCACGTAGGAGATGGCGTGCATGTGTATAAGATACGAGCGACGTAATAGCGAGAGCCGTTGATTATGACGTGTTCAGCGAGTTGGGTTCACATACCTAACATTTCACAATACCCGTGATGCATGCTGTCAATGGCACTCCAACGCGAATTGCGATGACTCCTGCGATGGCTGGCAAACGACCTTTGATTGCGCCCTACCGACTTGATAGATAGACCTGGACGAATTTACCGGGTTGACCAGATGATCTGAGTCAACCAAGTAAGCAGAGATCGCTGATGATCAAACCTTCGTCGATCCTCGAGCTAGCCACGCCGGATGATGCTCCCCGCGGGCAATTAGATCGTCACCTTGTTGTGCGGCCCATATAGCTTGTTACACAGGAACAAACAAAACGGTAAACACAGAGAAAGCTGGCATGTACCGGCAATATATCTTACAGTTGGGGACGCGAAACTTATGTGGAGGTAAACCGAACACGTAACTAAGCCGCGAAGTAGTTTTTCTAAGTGACACATCAAGTTTCATGGTTATCTTGTCAGTATTACTATCGCCTTCGAAAGACAAAGCAATATAAAGGGGCATTTTGTCTACAGTTTGCGGCATACCTACCTTCGTGCTAACTATCATGCACCCGTAAATAAACCGGTCCGGGTAGCCATTTCCAAGGAGTGTGTCAAGTATAAACTGTTTTTCTCCCTCTATGGTGTCATCTGAGCAAATTTTCACGGCCGTATCTATCAAACGCCGGACTACGTTTTTTTGTCTCAAGGGTGCGAGGCTACTAAAATGTGTATTTTGTCCTGCCCAAATTGTTTTACGATAAACCATACGTTGTAGTGTGCCGTTCTCACGACGTGACACGAATACTGGTGATTCGGGCTCCAGAGTGAAGCGGATATTCTTATGTGCCCAGTTGAAGTGAAGCAGTGTTTCACTGAGACAGTTGGATTAATTCGTCATCCAGATATTGTCATTTACATAACGTTTATAAGGAACCAATGATTTATGGTGGACTGCTAGTGGAATACCTCCAAGGTTTGCCATGAATGTATCGGCTAGATGCAGGCCTAACGGTGACCCCATTGCTAGTTCGTCACTTTTGGCGCTATAACTCACCCGAAAACCTGAACTGAACGTGTAATTGCAGCGAAAAAAGCTGCTCTTGTTCTTCCACTGATATCCCAAAGTTTATGCCATTGCTCTCCATATACCTACCAAGAAATTCGATTGTCCCTGTTAGTGGGAAATTTGTGAAGAGAGACGTGACGTCGAACGAGGATAAACACATTCCCTCTGCACTAAGTTGTTTTACCGTTTCGACAAACTCAAGAGAACCTCCAAGACTGTGAATCGCTAATTCCTACCTGACCAACTGAAACAATGTGGCTAGCCGTTTCGCCGTACCCGGCCGACCTATCGCAACCGTACATTAGGTAAATGGTGAAAAAAAGCGCGAAACGAAAGCAACTAAATCTTCAGCTTGGACATTTTCCTCCAGAAATATTTTACTGGCGTTAGTTAATCGAACGTCCCAACTCCAGCGCCGCATGGACCTTGGTATCATCTTCCATACAGGAGGAGAATTGACGCTGTAACCATTCTTCAGTAATCCATATGTCCATCTGAGGTTAACCACTAACCCTGGGCAAGCTTTCCGGGTTTACATCATCCCCAAATAGAGAGCTGTTGGGAAGTATTCTTTTGGTAAGGTCATTAGCAAAAACAATAAGTGAACAAGGCATAATACAGTATCTACCGGCAAACACTTTAATGGTTACCCAACTAAGGGTGCGACGTTCCAGACGCCCAGTTTCATAGTTCTGATAATGCACGGTATGGCGCGAGAGTTACCTGTGACTAAAAGATAACGACGCCAATAAAGACATGTATATATAACGCGTAATTAGCAGTGTGACACATATAAACGAA
Source organism: Paragonimus westermani (assembly GCA_008508345.1). Lineage (NCBI taxonomy): Eukaryota > Metazoa > Platyhelminthes > Trematoda > Plagiorchiida > Troglotrematidae > Paragonimus > Paragonimus westermani. Next base: position 27,211 of record QNGE01005960.1, on the reverse strand, counting down.
TGATGAGCCAGATGACCAAGTGTTTGAACTTATCAAAATCCGACCAGCTCTGTACACATGATTGTTGCAGATCACTTGAGACTTGCGGGAGATTTTTAGACAGCTGGGTTGATGTCAGTGTAATCCTTGACTCGTAATTCCTTTGCTATGTGAGCCAGTGCGAGCCTCTGACCCAAAATCCTCTCGAGGCAACTGTGCACCATTTAGTTCGTGTCCTCAAGTACGGGCGCGACGCTGTTGTGTCTTGTGTCTCAAAGCTCTAATTCTTTTAACGCGTGGGAAGGCCTGGCGGCTTCTGGTTTGGCCGCGAACATGACCAATGACAGTTCCACCATGAGTGAGATAATTTTTGCATGTGTTCGAAGGGGGAGGGGGTGAGAGAGGATTGTACAAGCACCTTTGGTTTCGGCATTATTGGGATGGTCCACCGCGTCGGGTGCATCACGAATGAACACGTCCGTTTCGCGAGGTCACTGCGTTTCGTATTGTAGGGTGAAAAAGTCACGAGAAATCGAACCACGTTGAGGTAACATACAAATTGTTGTTGCGGTTATTAGTGCGGACAAACAGAATGTGTCAGTTATGAATCTTCCGTCCAAAGTGACACCTACAAATACTCCCCCTAGATAACTTGCCGTTGTGAAGTCGCAAAAATTTGGTTTTATCTCTGCGGAACAAGCTTTGTGACGATCTGGACAACGAACCCGTCTGCCTGAACGCCTCGTGTGTTTTGGTGGTGTAGTATTGACCGTCATGGTTTTCATGGACGTGATGTTCGTGGAGGGAACGTCTTGAGTAGATCGTCAGCGGTATCATGGCGTGTGTTCCGTCGAATCACTGCATGCTGGTCTTAGACGGTCGATGGAGATGGTTTCAGTTTTGTTCGGGAACTGTATAACGAAATATTTATCGTGCCTGGAAATGACGAGAAAGGGACGATCATGCGGCGGTTGCAAGGATTTCCGCACCCGAACACAACGGATAACTACGTGTGTACAGTTGGATAACTGAGGAGGGATATAGGGGTTTGTGTTGACATATGGTGATGCAGTGCGTTGAAGCTTTGCCGTATATGATTTCAATTTCGTTTGACAAGTAACTTGATCGTAGTGTTTATTCTGATCTGGAACGAGAAATCATCCTGCAAACTAGTACTGCTGGGGAGCAGTGGAGAGGAGATGGGAACATTGTACGCAGATCCAGTAAAATGAGCGGGATTATTCCGGACCAATCCGTATTGCATTTATGAGTCATAATGGCAGCTTTTAGATATCCGTGGAAGCGTTCAACTAGACCATTTGCCATTAGATGATACGCAGTAGTACGAATATTTCTACATCACAGAAGTTCTGTAAGATGTTGAAATAATTTAGATCCCAATTGAGAACCTCGATCGGTGGTGATTGTAGATGGAACTCCGAAATTTGAGACCCAACTTGTAACAAAGGCACGCGCGACATTGGCGGCAGTAGTAACTGTAATGTAAGCATCACGCGATCTTGGACTCCGCTAAGTATTTCGACACACCTTGTGTAGCTCCAAAACGCGGAGTGCTTCTGAAAGATCGCTGTGGTTACGTTGATTTGACGCCGAACAATGAATTTGTGAAGGTAGTCTGCCGGCTTCTCGAGCTAGAAAGTTGTATTGACGACTGCAGATGCAGAGATTGAAGCCCAAGTTTACATCTGTAAGGCTGGCATCAGGTAGTCTAAGACAACTCAGGCGACAGTACACACCTCTGGAGCTTGACAGTGGTGTATATAGAGCACCTGTGAATATTGCACCATGTTGCGGCTGTGAACGGCTAAAGTTCAGCTAGAAGACGTGAGCTGACTTCAGAAATGTTGCCATCGATATCCACGTTCAGCTGCTGACATAAGGCAGCGTCGTCATGCAGGCAACAAGGGAAGCAGAACGCATGAATTCATCAGCGGCTTGAAAGTCAGCCCCACTCATTTTGCTAAGGTGTGTTCTATCATTTTTGGTAACGATTTGTTCGGTTTTTCTGATGCTGCTACTAACTACTAATGCTGCTACCATCTTTCCCCACAGTTATTCACCCCTATCCTTGCAAGTGTCAAATTGGAGACTTTTCTTCTTTATTCATTCTTGAACAACCTGAAACTCCTACAATCTCCGGACTCGCGAAAAGTCGACTTGCTTCGACCTAACCAATGACCGTTTGTTTGAGCGGGCTTAGTTACGATTTATCACCCTCCATTCCTGAGAAGCACTTAGTTGCCCACTTTTTGTACGGGCACATTCGATTTTCAACGTTTGAGTATTTTTCACGTCTGAATGTTACTGAATCGTTCGCTGAATATCCTAGTTTTAGAGAGCCACGTATAGTCTGGCGATCTAATGGAGGCTTCCTAGCCATCCGTTTCAAAGATAAATTATCTTCTCTGTTGTCAGGCATTGAGAAGGTCATTCACTGGATCACCACATTACGCCCAACTCGGTTTGAACTTGAATCGCTGGCAAACGGTGCGATAGGTTTCTTTCTCACTTTTTAAGTTCGCACAGAGTCAAGTTATTAGTGATGTACTGAAGATGTTGGCTACTTGCCCACCACACCGAGCTCTCTTTGCTGACGCTGCGACCAGTTTGCACGAGGTGCGAGGTGGACGGATGCTAGCCTGATGAGCAGAATTGCGGCGGCTCACCAGAGTTTGGGCATTGTAAGTCGAGTTCTAATGACAGACTGGAATCCTTTCGGCCCGGGGGATCAGTTGCCGGGGTCATTAACTGGAATGGTGGCTAATCGAGCGCTCTGCTGTTGGTGTTTCCGTTGTTCGACCGAGCTTATCGTGTTGTATTTCAATGATGCGGTGTGATGAAGGCTATTACAAAGCTGCCTCGTTGGCAATGCTCCTCTGCCACTTTAAGTTAGATCGCCCGATCGCGAAGTTGTATGTTGACAATAAATGGCTGAAAACATGTATCTATAAATTAGCTGGTTCTGCTGCATTATTTTGGTCTTTCTTCCTCTTGGCTAGAGCTTCCTTCATCGTTTTTGATTGTATAGCAGTTTGATATTGGCTTGCATCACTGGTTTATCAGAGGCTTTGATAACGAAACTGCATTCAACTGTTCCCGGATTGTTAGCTACTTCTCTGACAAGACCGTTATCTTAATACTTACCTCACCCTCACCAGCCATGTTCTTCTATCTTCTTTGCCAGGTGAATACATTGTTGACCACTTAGATCTCGTCCCGTAGCCTACATACGTAATTCCCGTAATCTCCTCTGTTAGCAGACACCGCACTGTCTCGAACAGTCTTATTTGCTCGCCAAGGAAACCATGCCTGAGTACAATCCGCAATGGTGGGTCACACACTTGTTTCGCTGGACGGCAGAAGCGCCCACGACGTGAAGGATAGCTTTACGGGTTTCCCAAACAGCAAGCAGACTTGGCGAATCTCCTGCACATTGCTAGCGTGCTTTCAGAAACAACGGATTAAACAATTTGATCAGTACCCGTAGAAGAACCTTACCCGTTCTGTTTGACTTTTCAAAAAGACTCGCGAGCAGCCGATTTGCGTGTTTTTTGCACACTTCTGCTGTTGCCGCTAACTGCCGTGATTGGGGTTTACAGTTGCTGGTTTTGCAAAGAGTGTTGCTTACCAAGTAGTACCATAGAATCTTTGGTCGAGTCTTGTTTGGAATTTGGTGGTCATTATTTGTCTACGCCCTACTCGAAGACGTTGTGGTCGTAAGAGAATGTGCATGCGCAGTAAACTAAACTGACAGTGCGAAGCCAAATTTGTTTGTATCAAACATTAGCACGCACGGCCAGCTGAACAAACAAGCATTAGGGCGCCAAAAGCAACATTTACACTGGCATTTTGCAGCTGTTGCCTGCTGTCTCCATCAACAGCTTGTTAATATACTGGTGGGACAATAATACTAATACTAACAATAGTGTTATTGGCAGCAATAGCGATAACGGTAGTAGTAGTAGTAGTAGTAGTAGTAGTAGTAGTAGTAGTAGTAGTAGTAGTAGTAGTAGTAGTAGTAGTAGTAGTAATATTAATAGAAGTTACATATATATTTCTCATCACAACTATCGCGTACTTGGATGAAGTTAATTCATGCTCCTGAACTCAAGTGACACCTGCGAATACTAGTAGCGTAGCACAAGGAAAAGTCGTAACAAAACATGGCGTGATAGAAGGGATTGGGGTTCCAATTTGTATCCAAACTACCTGCGAGATGTGCTACAAAAATATTTGGACAACAGATGGTTCTACGAATAATTGTGATAGTTCATCAATCAACGGTTCACAAGGTTATACAAGGAGTGTGTACGCAATGACAATCACGGTCGTGCCAGACAGAGTTAACAAAAACTGACCCGTGACCGATGTCGAATATACATGAGAGGAGTCCCAGAGGCAATTAAACAATCTCGGTTTTGAACTGTCGATGGACAAAACTGGATAGAACCCGTGTGATAGAATTTCCATCAACGGACCTCCTTGAAGGCAGACGAATACTGAACACACAAAAAGCGTCAGTGATGATGATGGACGAAACTGCTACTTTGTATAGTAACCACAGTCAGTTCACGTTATGCGAGAAAGCGAAGGTGTTTGGAGTTAGTTCAGATATTGTAGTGGGACAGTCTCTCCTCTCTCATCCGTTGAAACCCTCGGATTAACGAATTCACATTGCCAGGTCTGCCATACTTGAATCCCTTCACTCACATCCCAGTCCGGCGCAGGACTTACTTAACTCATGAGAGACCTTCACCAGGCTACAGAACATTCTTGAATATTTGCTTTTGCCAAGGTGTAATAAGGAGGAACAAAGTGGGGTAAATCTTTATGAGCTGAGAAAAGTCGGGTTAAGTTCGATCGATTTAAAACGTCTGTTTTCGTGACCTCCATAGCACCAGATTGACCGTAATACCGGGTGGAAATTTGCTTTACGTCTTTCCTTTGCTTGAACACGCGGAACTTAGCGTTTTTGAATGTCGGGCGGTCCCAGTGTGTTACACTGGGGGAAGATTATTCACCCCACATCACTCATAATGTATTTAGTAATCGCAAACTTGATCCATCTCCTTGGTCGTGGATGACCTTGCTAATCACAGGCTCTTCCTAATAGATGCTTCTGGGGGAGGAAGAACGGTATTCCGTTGAATTTCAGAATAAAAATCTCTCACCCCCATGTGGCCCATTTGATAGTGCATAGATTTTGGCTGAACGTGTAGAGTACGGTGCATCAAAACTGAGGTATTGGGTGCGCTAGCTACGAAATATTTCTACCGAGTTCCGCAGATTCCCCCGAAATGTACTATCGCGTATATGTGCAGAACGTTTTGTCCTAATTTGATGAAGTTGATCAAAAACTCCTGCAGGATTATGTATTAAATTTGCTTTTGAAAAAATCAATCGTTTTGTTGTACTGTTAAGAGGGGTTATTGGGTAATTAGCACACAGTTGGTTCTGCCGTGAACCAAATTTTTGCGCACTTATCAATGTGGGTGAAAACAAAATACGCCAGATGAAGTCGTGAACGACGGTGTCTATTACCTTCTCACAGATAGTGGGAGAGCGGTAGGCTTGTGATTGCGTGTAACGTACCGCAAGCCGTACTTGTTGAACAGCACCATTTTATTCTGCTCCCAAGCATCAAACAATTCACATCTGTTGAAGAAATTTGTCAGCATCAAACTGAATACGGGCGTTCGATAGATGAAAAGATGGTGTAAAATGCTGTCGTGATAATCAGAACGTCAACGTCAACTGCAGAACATCTGCATTTGCTTTACGAAAAAATATACAAAGAACAGGTGGCTTTCTTTAGAAACTCAAGCAGCCTATAAGATGGGGCTGTCGTTAACGCTGGGGTCGTAAGCTTCCAAAGTGGTCTGATCGAGAAAAATTCCGGCTTTGGTTAAGTTCGAACAAGCGACTGAAACGGTGTGCTCAAAGGCGAATAGAGCTCTACCAGATGAGCTTCGATGCTCTGCAGGGAGAACAAACCCATCGATTTGAGGTTAGATGAACACCCGCCACGCTTTATCACCTGATGGTTTCGGGCCTCGACACTAAAATGTATTTCTCAAACACTTCAAGCGGAAATTTAACAAAACATGTTTCACTGGCTCACGGGTCTGCAATAAACGGTTTTGAAAATAACAAACAAGCCGTTAACCATCAGACAACGTTATGCGTTGCCACAAACTCGCCTTTGGTTTATGTAGTAACGGCAATCAGGCTTGTTCCAGGATTACGTGGGCTGCATTGAAACTCCTAGCCAGTAGATGTTCTGCTTCCGGGCGTTCCCACGAGAAAAATTTGATTCCATCGCCTTTCATTAAGATGCCCCGATCGGAAAGTCCGTCTGGATGTCAAAGCCACTAAAAGATGTTAGCGACGTCCAATTTCTGATGAGCTAACTTCTCAAGATTTTACTAGTAACTGATATTAGAGATAAAATAAGAACGCTGACTACATACTGAATGACTGGGTAAGCAATGAAGCTACTATTTTTTGTCTGTGCTTTCCGAACAGTGGAGTAACATGTTGGTGCTGGCTGGTTTCCAGCTAACCCCTACACTGCCAAGTCTGGTGGCCGACATACGCACTTAATACCATTAAACAATCAATCAACATCGAACTCCTTGACAATGAACTGCAAAAGATGTTTGATGATGATCGGTCGCGAATTGTACATGCGTCGAAAAGGCATCAGTAATTATAGTTGACACTACCAGCGGCCCGAGTTTCAAGAATTCCAGAACGTGCCCAACCCGCGTGATGAAGTCATGGGGAAGAGACAGTTAGTCACACACCAATGTCATAGAAAATGTGGTAGGGAGCCAAGTAAAGCTCTGGCCCTCGGTAGAGTTTATTCTGAACCTGTTCGAAAAAGGTTGGCTTCGTTATGTTTTGTACGTAGTTGTGAGAGCCAACAAAACCGGCTGCGGGGATCAATTGCATGGAAGGGCCCTGAGAACCCCGAAGGCGGCAAAACGGCAGTCAAAGAAATCGAATATTATGCAGCACTGAATAAAGAACTTGTATCTATGGTGTTCTCTCTTGGTGCTAGTACGAGACAACTGGACGTCCAGTTAACCAAACAGTGAGAAATGAAATCTGTAAGGGTGTGCATTCTTCTCGGAAAATATTAAAAAATCGAAGAATTATCCCGTTGAAACAACTCAATCTAGGTGGTGATGAAGCAGAGTAGAGTCTCTTGGCAGGGAAGAGTATAGGAAGTGTGGACACCGATGTGGACGGGGATATTTTAAGGAGGATACCGGAAGTTTTCAGGAAACCTGTTCAGGTTGCTTGCTTCAGTGGAGACGTTGATGTGTTATTGACACCTTTCAACAGCTCATCCGCATGCCGGAAGTAGTGAACAAACGTCAGCGAGCAACTCATTCATTTCAGCGCTGGGTCTCAGAAGCCAACAGGACTTTTACACCAGAAGATGGTAGAATCAGCTAGCACTAAACCTGACGCGTCTTTTTGTTATTCAAGTCTTTGGAAGACACAGTGGTCGAGCGTTTTGCTTAAACTCTGGTTTTGTTGGTATCACAAAGTGCCCAACACGATCAGCAACTATTGGGGAAATCCCCGTCACCGTACCCTCTGTCACCTCAAACTTGTGAATAGAGACGTCCGCAGAGTAAGTCTTTAACTTCTGTACTCAAGAATCGCTGGTAACAAGTATCAGAATATGTTGAAAACCAGCTGCGTGTGTACTGGGAGACGAGTCCTATTTGTTCGCTGATGTTCGTTAACGAGAGAAGGAAATATTTCAACTCCCAATGCTTCCTGGTAAATTACGCAGGCATGTATTCGTCGGATGGTCCTGCTCACCTATTCTCACATTACACGCCGAAGGTCACCTCCACGTATGTTGAAGTATCAGCCAGGTTAAATTCACGAAAAACGACGGACAACCCCCCACTGGCTTAATGCCTTTAGCTTTTTAGTCGCCAGTCCGCCAGCACGGCTTTGGTACTGCTGCCGCAAAATGAAACATCCGATACACCCCTTCTGAGAGTCAACCCAGTAATTGCCAACGGGAGTGAATCGGCAGCTTTTGGTTGGGCAGCATTGGGCTTGAAAGTGTGTGCGCAGCCGTGTTCACTCCCACGTATATTCCGTTTGTAAGGGTCGTAGTCGTTCACCGTGACGCTAGTGAACAGAGTCTCCCTAACTGTCTCTCTAGCGATTCACGTCGCAGTCGTCAAATGTTCATGTAGTTGAAAGAATATGGAATTACCGAGAACCAGCCTCAATGTCCCTGCCATCTTCAGCATCGGAGATTTTATCCAGATAGATGCAAGCCTATGTACCATGCACGCATGCATCCCTCTTTTTTGGCATTTTACCCATATCTTGCGACAGCTAGATGATAAACTTTTATCGTTTGTCAACCGTTCTATCAAGACAGCAAGTCAATCACTGGTAATGAGCAAAACTAAACACACTGCTTATCACCTTGCCTTAAGCTGACCTGGGGTGTACTGGAATTTTTTGAGAAGCGTTTTTAGGACAAATACAATAAAATCAATTGATTGCTCCCGCTGACAAGGCACGGTTGTCCCATCTTAATTAGACCTGTTGATATTGAGGCGGTTGTGCCACCGAGATCATCCATTTCAACCTAACAGAATGTCATGGCACAAGAAACTCCAAGACACGATTGACTTCGTCCGCATCCCAGTAGTTGAAGCTTGCATAAATTAGAAGGTGCTTTTTGTTGATGAGACGAAAGTGGTTACGTTCGCCGCCGTTCGTTGGAGGCATGGAAGGTCCGGGTGAAGTAGGCATTACCCCACCTCATATAAAGTTTCCATACAATCCACATAACTGGGTGCTTCCACTGCGATATAATAACACACACAGCAGCGCGGTCAAAGTCCACGAGTGCTGTTTGGCTTTGTCAGGTAGACCATTGGATATTTTGGCAAGTAGCATAGACCAGAAAGAAGCTTTTCCAGTGAACGTTACCTCAGTTGGCCTTCGCTTGTATGAATGATTTCGACAGCTGCTAGATACACTGAAGTTCGTTTGATATGTATTTTGTCCCATGGATGATACAGTAGGAAACGTCCAATTCATTGGAGCATATTTGTGGGCGGTGGTGAATTCTGTGCCACGACTGTATATACGGCATGTCTGTTTTCTTCCTTCTCTTAATAGCCATCATTGCTTACCCGCTAAAACTTCCTGAGCTTGTGTTGTCTGACATGCATTCACCGTTATCCCGGTCAGAGCGTCACAATGAGCTCACCTTCCGTTGATCAACGGCCATTTGCGAACTGGTTTTTGGTTGCTTTATTTTCAATTCTTTTGTTTTCTGGATAATCCCAATAGCTGGTCGGTACCCAACCAGTGTGGGAAAGTGCCTCCGCTGTGATTTTGTCAACACCATATAACTTCTATTTATTTCGATCAACTTCTTTGACGTTCAGTTTACTTAGAGAGTAGTCCCATCCGCCCGACCATCTGACTCAACGTTAGCGCGGTTGTCGGTCATGCGTTATTGAGTGGATTATCATAAGTCGCCGAATGCAAATCAACTGTGCTGAAATCTTGAAATTTCAGGTCTTTAGTGCGGTGCAACTCTTTTATGTGCTCAGGTGTGTGCATTCATCGTGTCGTCTTAGCATGCGCGATGAGAGTCCCTAAGGATCCCAAGTGGAGGACATGTTTTATCCGAACATACTACTTACCTTAGGAAGGCCAGCCTCTCACATTGCATCCTCGGGATCCAGCCCTATCTTCCAGCTTGATCGGATGGATCAGTGTTTCTAGAAGATGCGGACAGTGACACGATTTGACGCTCCCCCCACATTAGCCCCCAAACCCACAGTCTGAAATGATAAACAGCTGGTCACCACATAAAGCCTGAGTCTTCTAGTTCGGGAGGTTCGCTATTATCTAGATCATGTGCTTTCAGGGATTTAGATTTGAGTGGAGATCGTTTGCTCCGTATCATACTCCCGATTTTTGGGCGTTTCCAAAGCTCTGCAGGAACCCGATTCCAGGAAAGATCAATTAAACGGAATAAATGTTCAAAAACTGTCCTCCACTAGAAATTCCTACTCTGTCAGTTTACGGGTTTCCACTGAGACAAAAATGAAACGCTACTTTTAACATAAGAGTGTGCGCTGTTTCTATCCACTATATATTCCATAAACCTCCTGATTCTGTGGCATCAGTGGAGTACTATAACTTGTAATACATAGGCTTCATTTGCAAGAAGGATGGAAGAATTAGTTCCCATTGATTAATGTCGCCGGATAATAAGGAATGGGGGAAGCCTAGGAAGATCGAAGTCCTCACTGCGCACGATATTTATCCGCCTGTGGCTGGATTTGGAGGTGAGAGACGACCAATCAACTCCAACACTCGGCGACGTCGCGCAAAGAATCGCTTTCCTGCTCACGTTGCCTGCAATCCATTCTCTCCGGGCTTTGACCATACCTTACCATCGCTTCGATGTGTCTCACTGACTGTTGGGGTGATCGCGTCTTCGACTTGGTTATCCATCACGTGAGTTCTTGTTGGAGCAATCTGTTTTCAATTTTGTACTAATATAGAATACGATTTTACCATTCCCGCTTGGGTAATCCGCAGTCCTATGTTCTTCACTCTCGTACCACCCATCGTATATCGCCTCTCGGACGAGTTGCGTCGGTGCGAAGCGCGGTCTGTTCAACCTCCACTTACCCACAATAACGAAATACCATGACATAAATAGTCGTTGGTTTTAATCATGCCCTGGTTTGGGAACTAAAAATTCAGATCGGAATTCAGGCAGACATCAGTTGTTGGGTGCGTAGCACTGAGTTGCGGTGGTAACCAAAGAGCCAGTTGCGACTGCTATCGTCATTTCTAATTGCCTTTCTCGGTGCAATAACCGTGGTACGCTAACCAGCATAAACTTTATCACCTACCTACTAGGCCACCACCCTCAGAAGATGCATGAAGCTGTTTGGCATACAAGTCCTTCTTCACCTGGAAATTCACATCCAGGCCTGTGTTCACACCTTGCGACAGGATATTGACAAGATGCGGGAGGTTTAACGTAGTGATAGAAGACGCATATATGAATCGTCTGGAAATTCCTACTTGGACGGATATTTACACTGAAAGTGTCCAGCGTCGGATGCTGGCGAACTCCCGGAGATTTGACATTTATCCACAAGATCCCCTATAGTGATCTCCGCTTAGGTCGTAACGCGTTCAGGACAGCTTTTACGTTCAACCTGTTCGAATATAAGAATACGGTGGTCTTGACCTTTGCATGGAGAGCATTGCCTTTATATACTTGTTCGTCGCTCATGTATTTCGATAGCGGAATCATCAGTACAGAAGTGCAGTCATTGGTCGTCCGGGTGGATCTTCGTGATCGTGTAATAATAATAATGTTATATTTCTCGACGCATTTGTGATAAACACGCTCGGGACAGCGTGATCAACGTACAGATTTTCAAGCACACACATTTGAACACCAACTGTGAAAATCGTACAATGAGTCAGCTGTGTAAATGGAGCGACAAAACAGATATTATATGAATGGAAAATTCATGTTCAGACAGAAGTCTTTGAGCTACATAGTTCTGAGTCGATAGCACTTGGGATTTGCACAATTCCATAGAATAATTAATTTGTTACGTCATTTGGGACTCCACAAGGCGATCACTGGCCTAATGCTCAGGGTCGTGCCAAAAAAGAGGTGGCTGGAGGAAGGAGGGGATATGTTGGCGAAGAATTTGATCATCATTCCATGTAGATAGTTCCGCGAAAGTGTGCAGGAAAGCTCTCCATGATGTGAGCGAGGTGGGGACGTATATACTTTCGCGGGAAACGCATGGACCTCTCGACCGGACGTCATTCTTCGCTCAAATTCCAAAGAATTTTGAGGAGTTTGCTATATGCTCAACCACTGCGGAATTTTGAGTGTCCGGATTGAGTGGGATGTCTTCTCGTGCGTGATATATCATCGAAACCAAGGATGGAGAGCGGAATCACGCGATAAACGGAAGAGAATAAAACTGACTATGTGAGCTATGACGAACAATGGAACAAATAATATTCCGGCATAAACTTCTGTGTGACGTTAATAGCATTGTGTAAACTGTTGAAGTATATACCATAAGCGAATAGGTGTTATCAAATAACACGAGAAGAGATAGATTACAGGATTTCCCTGGTATAGGATCACTGCCGGATTTAAATGTCAGTTATCTATGTACGGCCGGTCTACAGAATGAGAACAATGCTCGGCAATACCGATAGGCTGCCTGGTAGTCTCTCAGGGGAGAAAAAGGAAGAGTTGCAACACAAGTTTATTATGCAGTCATAGGACGTGCATGTCGAGTTTTTTCCAAACAATTCCAGCATGCTCAGCTTTTGCACGGTGGTTTAAACACAGACAGAAGATTTCAATAAATATGGGATAAGGGTGTACCAGGATGATTGGGTTGTTTCTAACGGGCATGTATATTGACACCTATACGTGTTGGCTATAGACATGTTTTCCTGTTCGCCGACAAGTCTAAAAGTACAATATCTATCCTGGAAAAGGTAGTTTTTATCGGTTCGAGGGGTGCGTGACTTAACATCATGCAAAACAGAGGGTTTTTCTTCAGATATTATTAGGTCCGTTCTCGAAGATAACGTCCTCAGACAAGTAGAGCTTGAAAATTGACAAGATGTTAGTCATTGTTAGGAAAGTTTCTAAGTTTCATTTGAATCGGTGTATATTCTTACTGACTCTAATTGCATACGGGAGTTTGTTCCAAATGTAGGAATATTTTACTAGGAAAAAATTTGAACGCAGTTTTTTCCGGAATTTAAGACCTGCCAAGTTGAAGTCCTTGTTTCTGAGGTTATAATTCGGCCTGTGTTGTGAGCTGGTCGCGAAGCTGACGGTGAATTTGCTGCCATAGACCAGATTATGCATGAGTGAAAGGTTAAACTGTGGTAGCCGTAACCAGAGAGAATCGAGTGCAAGCGTCCGGCAGCGTTCTCTGTAGCTCAGAGAAGATGGATAACCCAATAAGATTTTCGTGAATGCACGTTGGAGGCTTTCCAGAGTTGGCCTATCAGACTTGCGCAGGTGGCCATATATGAACGTGCAGTACTCAAACTGGGGTCGTACACATGGTTTTTAAAGGTGTAACCGTGCAGCAGGTAGGAAGAATGAGTGTTTAATGTAACCTATCGTCCGTCTGGTTTTAGCGACTAGGAACGATATGTGTTCTGCGAAGTTGAATGAGTTTGAGTAGCGCAAACCCAGGTCACGTACTGAGTTGGCGGTTGATATGATGTGACCGTCCAGATTTATACATCTACCTGGTATATGACAACCATGCGCAACGATAGTGACTTTATTGGTTGGAAATTTTATCAGCCAAGTTTCTAATGACAGAGGTCCTTCTGTATAGTTTCTAAACATGGATTGAGAGTGCTAAGAGGAAAACCGTAAGCAGGTTTGATATCTTCAGCGATTAGGAATAGTTTGCCACGCTTGATAACTAGACATATATTGTTGAAATATATGAGAAAGGGTAACGGTCTCAAAACATTTACTTGTATCACCCCACTTGTGACCGGTCTGGGAGTTGAGCTATTGTCTCCTATTTTCACTGTTTGTGTGCGGCCTGCAAGGTATGAAGAGAACCAGCTAAGCAATGGATCATGTATACCAAAGGATGCTATTTTGAGCAGAAGACGCTTATGAGGCACACGATCGAAAGCCTTTGCCACGTCCCACAGCATAATGATAATCCCCTCACCGACGTCAGTAGATTCTGTCACATGGTTAAGAAATTCTAGCTGGCATGTCATGCAAGAATGCTTGTTGAGAAACCCATGCTGGGAGTGGTTTATAAGGTTTCGTGACAACAGGATTCCGATCATGCGGCATTTTATTATCATTTTTAACAGCCTAGAACAAATTGAAACATGGTTAATGAGACGATAATTGCTGACTTAATGTCGCGAGCCACTTTCATAGCGGGGCTCAGTTATAGAGTTTTTCCACTGGAGAGGGAAGAAACCTGATGTTAGAGAAAGTGTGTAACTATTGGGCAGAAGTAGAGGGATGTTTTCTACTCCGTATTTTAGAGCAACGTGGTGAATACCATCAAGATCAGGTAAGTAATAAGAGTGGATAATAGCTAACTGAGAACGTATGAGCCCTGCATCAACAGGAATATGTCTTAGAAGCTACTTGTACTTACGAGGACAGGTGGAGGCAGTATTTGTCTTTCAGTGCTGAAAGAAGCAGCAAAAGATGAATTAAAATCATCGCAGATTATTACAGGATCATCTACATTGGTTTTGACCTGCAGTGTCACTACTGAGGTGGCAGGGTCTCTCCCATTATTCCTGCGTCTCATCAACTGCATCATCTGCAAGGTATCATCTGTGCTGTTAAGCGCGCGTTTTTCCTCACTCATGTGGAGCATTTTGGTTTTATATTCAATTTCGTTGAACAATTTATGCATTCGCATGATAAGGGATAAGTTGCATGTTTTCCGGTAACGTGATTTAAGACGTTCGAGCTTACTTTGCTCCTTTGGACTGAGAATTATGCCGTTACCAAGCACATTACGGTGTTTTGACTTTTGCGGGGCTATGGTGTTCATGCAAGACCTGAAGTGTTCATTAAGTGCCTCGAATGCAATACTGGGATCGGAAGTCAGAAGAAATGTGCTCCATTCCAGAGGTCTCAGCAGTGTGGTGAACACTTTCCAGTAGGCGAAATCAAACTGGTGGTAGTGTATGGCGTTCGACTCTTTAATAGCTTTTAGGTCAAACGTGAAGTTGACTATGTTATGATTACTTCCTGGAAACTGTTCCAAGGCGGATACAGTGGCAGAAGAGATGACTGTGGTAAAGATGAGGTTTAAGGTGTGGTCTTGTCTAGTAGGCGCTAAAACATGTTGGCGCCATCGGTTTATTTAGACACATGCAAGGAACTCAGCTTGATTTGCAGGGGCAGTGAAAGAGGTTCATGAGATATTAGGCATGTTGAAGTTTCCGCCAATTATTTTTTACTGTAAGGGTAAGGTTGATACATGGTTCAGTCCGTCAATAAGTTTCATCATATTGTCCTGAGTGGCGTTAGGTGGGCTGTAGACACATCCTAAGAGTAATTCACAGGATCAAGTCGACACCACCAGCCACAATGAGTCACCTATCATACCACGACGTGGCTCATCGGGTATGGTTGCAGAATATTTCTCCCTTAGGTAGATTAAACATCCTCCACTTCGTCCTACACTACGGTTTTTGCGGTACATGTTATAACCTATAACGTTTATTTGTGTCTGCAGTTTCGGGGGTAAACCAATCTTTAGTGATTGGAGTACTATAAGGATTATATAAGAAGATAAAGGATCTAACGATATGCATCTCATTAATTAGCGAACGTGCATTGAAAAGCAACATTTTCACATCTTTAAAAATGTCAAAAAAGGAAAGATCTTTGTGATTCAAAGACTCTGGTGACATCGCTTGGTCTGATATCCTTATAGCGAGCTAATAAGAGAATGGTTTGAGTCCATGGCGGGAATTGTTGGAAAAGTATAAGTAAGGTAGTGGAACAATGGGGGACGGGGTTAGCAGGAAAGGTTTGAAAAGTATGTTTACCGCCAAAAAAGGTTAAGAGTGAGGTGGATTGGTCATGCCCACCTGCACGTTGTCAACGAAAAGATCGCGGGTTCCGTTTAAGTGAGCATTCGAAGTGTAGGGTATTGAATGGGGTGTTGAACATAGGGTAACCAACTCCAGGGGGCTCCGTTTCAGTCTTTCGTGAATAGGTGCGTCACGCGAGAGACTGTCATTACTAGGCAGAGGCCTGAAATTTGATGTTGTTGAGAGATGCGTCTTTTTAATCGCCAGGTACGGGTTTGCGTTTTCTTGCCAGTTTATTCCCTTATGATGCACAATAGGAAACCTCCGGCGACCCGTAGGGTAGTGATTTGGAAAGGGTTTGTTATCACGGGCACCCCATTGGTGGTCGGTTTGTGGTTTCCTACGGGATTGGTTGGAAGTTGAGACACTGACGTGTCCTTGATTAATAGATTGCCGGTGTCCTGTCTTATTTGAGCCAGTTTCCGCGCAGATATTTTGCGGTCTAGACGCTTCATTGGGTTATATAAGGATACAGTCACTCGTGTGCTCCCATTCGCCAGTTGATTCCTTGACCAAGGTACCCCCAAGTCTCGGCATGTTGTTGGAATTTTCAAGATCTACTGTTAGATCAATCAAGTCAGCGAATTTGTTCTCTTTGATGGCGTTAGCATTGTCGGTAGGATCTTCGGTGCATTGGGGCGTGGTGCAACAAAGCGAAGCTGCGCTATCTTTAGAACCCAGTTTATCATCTTAGGATATCGTTGTACCCTGTTTCGATGCATCCTGGATCACATGCTTAGATATGGAGACAGAGGTCCTGCCCAGTAAGAGTTTTTGACATTCTCTTTCAGGAGGCGTTATGTCCTCCATAATTTTTTAACAGTTTATGCGAGGTTTTAGACTCAATAAGGTCCTGGCTCTGTATGAGCTGTTTTGCAATTGCATCGCTATAGAATTTGAACAACAGCGGGCAGCAGAAATTTCGTGTCTTCTTACGAAGACGGATGTAGGTATATGATGTTGAGTCTATTCCGGTAACCGTCGAGAGTATCTTCCTAATTCTTTCTAGGTGCAGCTTTTTTGGCCCATTGAATACGATGGCATTGTTTGAGCAGCGCATCCGTTTCGTGAATTCTGTTACCAGTGTGTTGATGAACACACTTGCGCTCCGAATGTTATCCATCCTGGGACTTTCGGGCACTTTGGAAACGTGAGACGAAGCGACAAGATGCTCTTTCAGGGAATCAGGTGCAGTGTGACTTGCCCTTAATTGGGCGAGCTCTGCTTCTAGCTTAGATACCTTAACAAATAAATCCGCCAATACACTATCTACAGGCACAGAACAGTTTTTAGTCTGAGGGGTGGGAACCAACATTATCTTCAAACCCCTTTAACGACAGTGAACTTAGGAGAGCCTACATAAGTTTCGGACCTAGAACCCTTGCCTTTAGGACGTTCAACATCGATTTTAGAGCTCGATGTTGTGGCTCTGGCACCAGCGGATCTCGTATGACGAGTGACTTTGGTCAACATGTTTCGTAAATATAATTATATTTTCCGGTAGACTTGGGCGTAAGCGGAATGTGACCAAATTATATAGAACAATAGTATCACCGATAACAATTATGAGAGAAACTTCAAATTAAATATTCATACAGTAATTACTTGCCTTCTTCGAAACGCGCGCGCGCAGATATGTAGAGGCGGTATACCCACAAACAACCCTTGAGTTCCCATCGGTCGCATTTGGTGATGGTCTGACTTCGATCGTGTAAGTAGATAACTCGCTAAGCTCTGGTTTGTTCCGCTTACCTGTTCGTCATACGTCTATTCCATAGAAGCCTGCTGCATGTTCGGTCTGTCTATCCTGCAAGCGTGAAATATGTTTAACGCTCAGGATACCTCAATGACTGTTTCGGCATTGGTTACCACTTCCATCCCTCCGCCTTTGTTTCCAAACTTTTGATGTCAACGGAAGCACCTCGGAAACTCATAGGAATCTATGACTCACCCTCGTTCAACTCGAGGCTGTTACTGCGGAAGCTGTTTTCCGTTTATCACAGCATAACCGAATTGTAGCTTTTTAGCACTCTTCACGCACAGACTATCATCTTTTTTAGTGCAAGCTGGTGTCCGATACGTAATATCCGCCCCACCTGAAAACTCGAGTTCCTAGGCCCGTCATCAGTATAGTTTAGTCACAGAGTGCGGTGGCCCGCAGTGTAGAAAAACAGTTTCAGATTTTACGTCTTGACTCTCGGTAACGCGTTGCTAAACGACATTTTGCTTGCACAAAAGTTATGTACGTTTAGGAGGCTAATAGATTGATGGTTGTTGCCTAGCTGGCTTCGGTGGGCCGATTGTTTTTGAATCTTGATTTTGACACTTATGATGTGCTACATATTTTTTAAGTCGTTCTTACCATGCTCACCGTTACCAGTAGCGTTCACACTACCTCGTCCTGGTATTTCTATTTACCACGTCGATTTTGTCAATACTTTTGTAAAGGTCTCGGTACGTGGAGTACCAGCAGTAACTGAGTTGACTCTTCTGACCGCCCATAAGTTTTGATCAAAATCCGACGTCCTCGTTTTCCACCATATTATACTTGGCAGACGCGCCAAACTTGATGGCAACTGGTGTAGTAGCATGTAGTGCGCCGCCATTTGTTTTGCCACATGTACTCCCTTCCGCTTCCTTTCAGGTCCTCGAACACGTGGGTTGGCCGCGTCCGTGCAACGGGCTGAGGAAGGTGACCAACCAGAACCTGAGGTCGGCGGTCAGTGAGCGTGAGACCACGTCTGATT
>QNGE01005959.1:0-36843 GCA_008508345.1 Paragonimus westermani | reverse complement strand
CCTCGCAACTTCCGTGGCCACGGATCGATCGCACCCAGTCTAACCACACACAAACATTTGACGTTGACCGTGTGACATAACACCCAGTCAACGTCCGGTCTAGGTCGAACCAATTATTGTGTGAAGTTCAGTAGTAGCCTTCGTCATCCGTTAAAAGTCACCCTCTGATTTTGCGGTTTGTCTTATGACGCCTTGATGAAAACCCGTGCAATCGTATTGACTTGATAAAAAATTGTGGAAAACAATTGTTCTTTACATCGATACTTTTTCACTTATGTGAATATTGCAACATATATATATCCTGCCTATTCCGTGCATAATACAGAACCACTCGGACGCATATTTCGATTGTTGTGCTTTGTTCACATAATTTGACGACTTGCGCACTCATTATGAATGAAAACTTTGAGGGATGTTCTTTCTATGATTTGCAATATGTTGGTGGCGTGATTTTGTTATCCAAGATGCTGGCTGCAGCTCAATTTTGCATAAGGTAATTAGAAAAATTGATTCCAGCGTCCACGATACAGTATCCAGCTGACAGAGTTCTAAGGGTTTATAAGCCTAATGGTACCTGCTAGATCATTTGTGCAGTAGCACGAAGTGAAAACTCTGTCTCATCTCTTCAGTGTTTCTGCCTGTGCCTCGTTTACTGCTCCTGTTAAAAGACCCGTGAGTGTCGGATCTGTGGTAGAGTGGTACGGTGGTGAAATGCAAGATGACGTTTTTCGAGACCGAGTCCTGCCGGAGGCATGTGCGAAGGTTGTCGACAAGTCGTCGAACAGCCGTCAGGAAGCCATTGCGCTTGTAAGATTAGTAATTTTATTTTCAAGTTGACCATCATTCACAGTTAATCGCAGTCTTCGCATTCAGATAGACTTTCCAGCCGGCCTCTTTCGAAAAGGAGCACTAGACTCGGGTTTCTCTCTCAATAGAGCTCGTCAGTAGTGCATATCCTTGCCACGGCCGAGATTTGAACTCCGGCTATTCCAGTCATGAGGCAACCGTGTTGACCACTGCGTCATTGACCTCACATCAGGCACGACCAAGTTCTCAACTCTGAAGGCTCAACCACTCTCGCTTGTGAGCAATATTGAACCTTCCCAAACGAGACGTGGTTAGATTCAATGGGGATCCCATGAGGTACTGGTTGTATATTCGTAGTTTTCACTTCAGTGTGCTGAACATTGTACAAGCTCCGGAATCCCGTTTATCATATCGGATCCATTATTGTGACGGCGAAGCACGAGAAGCTATCAAAAGTTGTGACATATTGTCATCTGAGGAAGGTTTCTGAGGTCCAGTGGGGACACTTAGGACGAGATTCGGTCGCCCGCACCTAATCGCGTGGGTCCACATCAATCAGCTGCTCAGTGGACCGACCGTGAGAATGAATGTTGGGGACGCATCAATCAAGCTGGTACTACAGATGAAAGCCTGCCTAAATACACTGCAGCAGATGCCGTACAAGGCAGATCTGAATGCTTCTGTAACCGTGGTAGCGATAGTTGGATGATTGCCTCGTGCGTCACAGGTTGAATGGTTCAAAAAAGCCTCTGGCATACTTCGAACACCTCGAGAACCCACTTTCAAAGACCCGTTCGAATTCGTGTGTGATTGTTCAGAGGTAGCCTCTGCGCAGGCCATGTACACAGGAGAATCAGGCCAAATACACGATGGGTTTTATAAGAACGAACTGTACAAGGATCGTGGAAACCGTATTGCGTCAGTGGCTATCAACGTGACGGACGAACCTGGACAGGGTTTCGTCTTATCTTGCTTAAAGTGTGACAGAAATCATTACGTCGATCAATGTTCACGATTCAGAGATGAGCATAGCAGAACGGTTGTCGACGGTTTCAAAGAGAAGGCCATGCGAATTATGCCACAAGGCCAACCACTCTTCAGTGAACTATAGATCCAGGAACAAATGTGGTTTGATTGGTTGTCAGTCCAAACATCATCCCCCTTTACATCACGAAATGACATTTCCCACGTTCGAACTAGCCTGTGTAAACGCCGCAACTTAATCTACCAGTCGAGTAGCTCTGAGAGTGACCCCGATTAGGTTGTGTGGTTCCGAGATAACGATAGAAGCCAACGCGTTACTTGACTCGGGATCTGACTCAACGCTTGTCGATGAACATTTGTTGAGAGAGCCGAAATTGCCAACCAGGTTGGCTATACTTAACGTTTCAACGTTAACGGGAGAATCTCAATTTCTCTCATCCTCACTAGAGATTCATTTGTTTCCGGTAGATGGCGGCAAGCCGACAGACGTAAATCGGGCTTGGTCCGTAAGGAAGATGCCTCAGGACCAGAGAGTAGCACCATCTTCACAGTAGTTTACGCGTTGGAAGCATCTGCAGGATGTCACTTTTCCAGATAATCGTGGTCTCCAAATTAGAGCACATGTGCGAATGAACTTACCGGAGGCCCACTATACACTCGAACAACTGCGCGGAAATCCGACGGGGCCGTTTGCAACACGTGCTCCGCTTGGTTGGGTGTTACTGAGTCGCGTTGACGGAGAAGAGCGGAAGGGCTCGTATGTCAACGCTACATGTAGAAAACCTAACGAAGGCTTCACTTTCTTTGAAAGTGCGTACGAACTGGAAGTTTCGGAACCAAGTAATTGTCGTCTGGCCATGTCCGCTGGAGACAAAGACGCGCTCGAACAGATGAAATCGTCTTTTGCGAAACGTGGCCTTCAATACGAAATTAGCCCGCCATGGAATTATGGTTGCTCGACGTTGCCCAACAATTATCCAGTCGCTTACCAAAGGTTGATGCCACTTCGGAGGAAACTTACGAAAGACCCCGCAATGCATCAGTTATATACTACTGCTGTAGAAGATTATTTGGTGGAAGAGTTTGCCAAACCTGTGAAACTCGAGAAACCGGATTGGGGAAAGTGTCTCTGGTATATCCCGCGTCATGCTGTTACGCACCTGAATAAGCCAGGAAAAATCCGAGTCGTATTCGATTGTGCAAACAATTATCAAGGATATTCACTGAATAAACAACTGTTGGAGGGAGCTGATCTTGTCAACTGTTTAGATGGTGTTCTGATGAGATTCAGAGTTGGACGTATCGCAGTGGTGGCCGATATTGAAGCTATATTCCACCAAGTCAAGATCCCTCCAAGCCATTGTGAGACTGTCTACGATTTTTGTGGTGGCCTAATGGACAGTTCCATCGAAAACCTGTTGTATTTCACATGATGTTTTACCCATTTGGAGCTACATCTTCCCAGCTGCGCCAATTTTGCAGTCAGCCGAACTATAGAAGATTGTGACAGGGAATTTCACTTTTTAAATTTATCGGTTATAAAGAATAGCTTCTACGTCGATCGCTGCCTGTTCAGCTGCGACTCCGTAGAAGAAGCTCGAAGTCTAGCCTCCCAGCTCATAGTGGTCGCGTCTGAAGGCGGCTTCAATTTGACCAAGTGGATGAGTGACGACGGTCAAGCCTTGCCTCTTCAGTCGACCGAATCGGTTTCCAGTGACTACGCGAAAGGTAATCTGCAAACTTCTCTTATGCATCCAACTTTCGAAGTGATGTGGAATGTCTGCGGCGACTATATTACCATTCGCCTAAAATAGACCGACGCCGGATGTACTCGAAGAGCCCTACTGTCCTCTGTAGACTCTATCTACGATCCTTTGAGATTTGTTACTCCCGTACTGCTCCCAGCCAAGCTACTGCTATAGTCGTTTGTTAGGAAAAATATGAACTAGGATGGGATTGCAGACGAGACGGAACTGAACGAATAGCATAGCTTTCTTATCGATATCCGTTCATTGGAGTAGATGAAAATTCCCCGCCCCCTTACACCGATAGCATTTCTGCTGTGGATGTGAGACTACATTGCTTCTTAGATGCATCCGAGCTGGGTTATGGAGCAGTAGTTCATGTTAGGGTGGAGAACGACAATAAGCGTGTCGTGCGTTCCATCCTGATGGAAAAATCGAACGTCTCCCCACCGAATCGGTTAAAATACCTCGCATAGAAATAATCGCAGCAGCTCTGGTCGTCCGTCTGGCCGTTCAGGCTACGGAAGAACTTAGACTGAAGTCCGAAGAGACATTTTGGGTGGAGTTTATAGTGGTTTAGCAGCTGATCCGTTCTACAGCCAAGCGGTTCACCACGGTCACAGTAACTCGATTATCCGCTATATATCAGTGTTCGTCTCCTGCTCAGTGGAGATATCTTGAAACATCGGAGAACCCCGAGGATTTAGCGTCGAGAGGAGTAAGAGCACGCGATGAACGTAAGTTGGATCAGTGACTTCACGGACCCGACTTTCTGAGTCAGGAAGAATCAGAGTGGCCAGCTATACCAAAGGCCTTAAGCGAAACTCCAAAAGAATGGCTGAAGAAGGACGTAATTTCTGTTCTCCACCGCCAGACGACGAGTTCATGGTTTGATGTGTTTCCAGCTGTGTTAATTGGAAAATGCTGTGACGGAGAATAGCAATTTTGCTACGGTTTAAAAGATATTTAATGCTGAAATTCGGTAGGATGACGAAAGCTTTGACATCGGGAATCTTAGAGCCGAGCGACATTCAAGTGGCTGAATTGGAGATAGTGCGAGTTACACAACAACAGCATTTCGGAGACGTTATTGAGACGATTAAAACCCCACACTAAGAGATACCAGCAGGTGTCTTAAACTTCTCGCGAGTCCTCTTAGGAAGTTGTGTCCCATTTTAGAACGTGACATCCTACGAGTCGGAGGAAGGTTGAACTGGTCTCCATTGTCATAGGATGCGAGACGTCCCATTCTTCTACCTGCTAAGCATTTTGCAACTCACTTAATTATTGTGGACTATCATGAAAAAAATGGACACGTCGGAGCATCTCATGTATATTCTGAAATTCACCGACGGTGTTGGATTTTGAAATGAACCTCGACAGTACGCAAGCTGTTGTGAAACTGTGGTCAGCAGATGACACCCATAAGTGTGGATCGATTCTTGGTCTTCCAACCGGCATTTGCCGCTGTGAGCATTAATTGCTTCGGCCCCTGTTCGTCAGGCACAAACGAACAGCTGAAAATGCGATATGGATGTATTTTCGCTTGACTGTCTGTACGAGCAGTACGTATAGAAGTGACACGAGCGACGGACACAGACTCGTTTTTGTGTGCGTTCCACCGGTTTGTTGCCAGACGCGGTGTGCCGTCCAAAATATACAGCGGCAATTAGTTGAATTTCTGTGGAGCCGAATCAGAATTGAAAGATCATTAGTTTGTGGAACCAAAACAAGATACGTCGTTGTCTTGCGGAAAAAATGTGAATGGATATTCAATCCACCTTACGCTAGTCATCGTGGCGGCGCGTAGGAATGCCTGATGCGTTCGATAAGGCAGATATTCCGGTTGATCACGGGCGACAAAGACATAGACGATGAAGTTCTGCAAACCGCCATGGTAAAAGTAGAGAGATTACCCGACAGTCGGCCGCCAACTCCTAATCCAGATCATCCGGACGACCTGGGGACCCTATGTCCGAACCAGTTACTGGCATTAACAAGTGAACAGTCCATGGAGCCGAAGGAGCCTCAATTACCGAACCGTTTGAGAAAGCGCTGGCGACAATTGCACCATTTCTCCAAAGAATTCTGGAGGAGGTGGCTGCAGTGTTATCTACCTGCATTACAGAACCGCCAAAAGTGGCACGAGAAGAAACAATGCCTGAAGGTGGGGGACTTAGATTAAGTCAGCGATATTCGCACATAAAGAGGTCTATGGCCAAAGGGCATAATTGAAGAAACAAAGAGAGGGTGTGACGGGTTGGTGAGAGGAGTAACTATACGAACGAACAAAGAAAAGTTCAGAAGAGACATACATATATATATAGTCCAGACCAAGAGTAAGTCTAGGCTACTAGGACGCATATTTTGACTCTTCTGTTGATTTAACAATGTGTATGTTAACTTTCTGCTTCCTGCTTGAGGCAGTACCACATCACATTCCCGAGGAGATCCAGCTGCGTCATTTTCATTCACACATTTCTCTATACCCCATGTGTCAAAACTGGCTTCCACCAAACAAAAGTTTTGCACAGTTGTGGATGGGTACCGTCCGAAGTACGACTATGGTTACATTCATCCACTTACGCACAAGTGATATCTGTGAATGGTTGCTCGTAGGACTTATTTTTGCATTTTCTTAGTGGGACTCAGGAGGAACCTCTTCATAAATCTGAATGCTGCTATTTATATTGTGTAACCAGTACCTCTGACGTGTGCTGGCCCAGTTGAGCGGTTTTTCTATTGTAGTGTCATCCCTTCACCGGAACTAAAAAGTAGCCACGTCAGTTAACTGGACATATCATCGTGATACAGCGTTCTCTGGTAACACCGTCAAGTGCACCGAAGCATCCTTACAGGAAGGATCGGAAATACTCTGTGGTTAATCACCAGCCAGCTTACCATTTATAAACTGAAGTAGATTGAAGCGTGATTACTGAGGCAGTAGTTGTTAACATCATGTTGCGTCCCACTTTTGTAATGAGGCCTAATTAACACTTACACTGTAGCGGGAAGGAAGTGAAAGTAGTAGACAGAAATTACAGGTTAGACGAATGTAAATACATATCTTCCCCTCCTTGTTTATGGATAACGGTGTGGATACCATAAGTTGGTCGGTAGGACGGTGTGATAATGGCCACCTGCTGGCGAATGTTCACATGGTTAGTGGAAATACAACTTGGGAGTTTCACTTTATAGCTCAGTTTTGAAAGAAGCAACAAATTATAAGTTGAAACGGTGATGCGTGAGTAATCAACGCCATTTTCGTCCAATATCGCAGTTACTGATTTTAAAGATTCACCTTAAATCTCCTGCATTTCCTCAACTTTATCAACTCCAGAAGCTCTCGTGTAGTTCTTCAGACTTTCGTAGTTTATATGTCAAGCATGTATGATGTAACGAGATTCATGTTTTTCTATGCTGATCATCTTAGACCGTTAGGGAAGTTTGAAGCAGGATTATCTTGTTACAGAGACTTGGTTGGCGTTGCTTAACATAACGCGTTTATCCTGTGCTCACGAGTGATTGACTGGCAGTCAAATGCGTCTGACTCCTTGATGGAAACTGCCGCAAATGTATTCGCGTTGTATGGTGGTACAGAGGAGCAGTGAAAGCAGCACTTAAGGGGGAGTGTGTCGGAAACTTGTGTTAGGTGAGCATGTGTGTTGCTAGTGGCAGAGAAAGTAGATGAGTTAATATTGCTGGGTAATACAATTGAAAATTTAAATTAAACGGTCTACCACATAAGCTGGAATATTTATTACTCCAATGAT
Source organism: Paragonimus westermani (assembly GCA_008508345.1). Classification (NCBI taxonomy): domain Eukaryota; kingdom Metazoa; phylum Platyhelminthes; class Trematoda; order Plagiorchiida; family Troglotrematidae; genus Paragonimus; species Paragonimus westermani. The sequence goes on along the minus strand of QNGE01005959.1, from coordinate 29,534 downwards.
GAAGGCTAAACTTCGGGGTGGGAAACTGAAGCGTTTTTTCTCAAGGTTCGTGGTCCCGGGTGTTTAAGTTAGCTAATAGGGGGCAGTTTACGTAGAAACGAGTTGTCTGGACGGCATTTGCGTTAAATCAATGTGGTGCAATTGAGTGAGTTTGTCTTCCAAGCCGTTCAGATGATTCTTAGTTTTAAGACTTACTTGCAGCATTTTGAAGTCAGTGCATCGGATAATATGAGTGATGTTGCGCGAACCTCCTTACACCTTATGGGAACAGGATGAAGGTTTCTTTTATCTTATCGCTAAGTACATTGGTGACCTCTCTTCAGGTTTTTCTACTACATTGAACTAAAAGTCAGGTATGAGTGCTGCTTTGAATCCGAGGGCTGTGCTCAGTTGTACTTCGGTATTTCCGGGTTCAAGCGGTATCAAATGGACTAAAAAAGGACAGCTAGACAGACAGCGGTTGTGCTCACATGTTTGTGTGCCTCACTGCTGATTGAGTAAGATGCTTTTTGGTATTGGGGCACAAACTTCTGAAAGAACAGCAGATATATGTTTAGGTGCAGCGCTGCTATCTTCCGTGAAAGGAAGAAGTGGTAGAAAACATCCCTAATGAAATAACCCTCTCATCGTTAACGCCTCACAATAACATCGGTGTATTATAGTGTAGGATCGAAACACTTGCGCTACTTAGAAGCCTGATACTGCATATTGCTCATCTACAGTGGATAGTGGTGATCGGAGTGAGACGCTCTCTTATTCGGAGCGCTCCCGAGCTATGTTAACTCCTTAAGACCAGGGGAGTCTGACTGTTGTGTCACTGGTTTAAGGTAGGGTCTACCAGGAAAACCTCATATTCTATTACCTAAATGTTAGGTTTTTGATTCAGAGACTCCTGGTGAAGTTCTCCACAAAACCCCATTATCTTTTGTCTCCTAGGTCAAACTATCAAGTCGGAAACGTGGAGTTTCTAATACTGTTGCTAACTAGCGGTATCTCATTCTTATACAACAACGTTTTTGGACCACTTTAGCACGTTGGTCAAATTGATGGAAGTGACCTTGGAAAAACTGTATAACTTGTTGGCACCGGTCTACTCATCTCTCTAGTTGCGCAGTCGCTTGACGATTCGACACGAATCTCTCTCCCATTTTTATGGCTCATCCTTACCACAAACATCTTTACAACCCCGATAGTTCCTCAGCAGCCCACGAGGACTCTGCAACATCCTTGCGTCTTGGATATCGGTAGTTTAAAGTATTGTGTGAACACCTTTCGTGAGTCACATTCATTAATTATCTTAATCTGCTTGAACTCCGTAACTTTTCTGTTGTATTCTCTCCTTTTGCTGTCATTGATAGTTTAATGAGGTGCACTTGCATTTAGGCTATTCATTGACTCGTTCTTGACCACTGCAGATTAGCCAGGTGAGGCCTCCGGTAAATGCAGGACACTGCCCGTCGTTACATGGAATGTGCGTTTGCCCCTGGATTGATTCAGCTGCAGACAGACAGAATGCTTCAGCGAACTGATCACGGCATAACGCTGCCACTGTAATACTGACATCACATCTGGAATCAGAGTAAGCTTACAAGTCACGGTACACTTCAAGTAGCTGGTATTAGATACAGCTTATACTAGACACTACAGGATGCAAGCTGTTCTGGAACACAGCCTCTCTCACAGATTCTGACGGCATACACTATTTGACGGTTGACGAGGTGAGATGACTTCACGCTGGAAGTATTTTCACCGACTGAGGTAAACCCGCTATACGTCTTAGTGTTCGTGGTCAAACTGCTCATCACATCGATGATGAAAAAAGGTCAGTTGTGTGATCAGCTGTTCACTATTACCAGCTCAAAATTGACGGTTGACTGGTTGTTTGTTCTGGGTGGTTTCGACGGCGCTGGTTGGGCGTGATTTATCGGTCTTTGAACATCATTGTATTGACATTGTAACTGAGATCGGTGAGTGTTCATTTCACCTGTATGCTGCGCACGCGTTGCCCAGAATAAACACCTGGTTTCAGCTGAATACGAGCGAATTCGGTTTCTGAAATAATTTACAAAGGGATTATCAACGTTTGCTAGTCTAAATGATCGTGTAACAACGCGACAATCTCAATGTACTTATCACACTATTGAGGCTCACGGCTACATACAGCGTGCATCATGCGCTAGCTGGGACCAAGTTGTTTGTGCATGTTTCAGCGTCCGTTTACTGTGGAGCATCGGGACAACCGCAAAAATCTAAATGGTGAACGATGAGTTAACTTAAAGATTATGATGTTGTATCGTACAGTTTCCGTTTACTTCAAAAACATAATCGTATACAATGCGCCCGACGGTTTTTGGTAATATCTGATGGAGCCCAGATTGGTAACAAAGCTCAGAAGTACTACTGTACAGTCTCAGAGACGCCCAGTCTGGTTCGACGACAACGACGCATTTACTCCAAACCTTATAAGATAAAAGAATGAGACGCCTTTCGTTATGCTAGCGGACTCATGCACTGAAGACATATTGACAACTTCCGGAGAGCTGGCTCACAACTTCGCAGAGTAGAGGGCAGTTTGCGGAAAACAAAGTGGGATAATGCGAGATTGAACTGAACGCCAACAACACAGGCAAAGTAACGGGAACTTTTGGTCCGCCCATCTAATCGTCCTAACCCTGACTGCCGGGGATCTTCGTTTTCGTTCGCCCACCATGAGATCACCATTTTGGACGTCTATCAAACCGGCGGGTTAACACTGACTAGGCGACCGTGAGTAGTTTGTTCCGGTGGAATGGCAAAGGATTATTTGTTTTCGCCATAATTTTGGTGAAGGTGCAGAAGCCTATGGGGTGATTTCGAAACGAAATCGTGGCAAACAAAAATAGGTTTTCAGAAGAACCTTTGAAGCACTGTGGCGAAGCTTTGGAACGTGCTATGGATCCGTTAATTCGCTCCGTCCGTGAGTAGAAAGCAACCACTCATCAGTCCAAGGAAACCGAGGTCAATGATTTACTAGGAGGTAATCGCAGTAAGCAAAACTGTCACGCTTATAATGCTATCATACTGATCAGCCGCTCCAAAAACGGTCCAAATTTTCCTCACATGGACTCAAAGCGGATGTTTTGGAGTTCTGTGTTCCCAAGGACTAATATGAGTTGCCGGCAATTTGGAGTATATGTGATACATCTTTCCGTATTTGACGGATTTGAGAGAAGTTCTCTAATGCAGCAAGCCGTTCTGTACACTCTCTGGGAGTTTCATCAAGGTGCTCGGTTTCGTAAAACGTGAGGCAACATGGCGAACGGTCAGTAAGTTTGGATGCGTACGCATGTTCGGCAACTCAGTTACAGCGCTGTACACTAGTTTGAGGACAAAGGTGTGACTATTGAGAGTGATCTCTATTGATTTCGACACTGTTGCTGGCATGAAGTTGGGGTGTCTTATCCCCAGTCCCAGCTGGTTAACATTGGAGTGTTATACTAACAGCTGACCTTTAGAACTCGAAGGGGTGGTTCGGTCCGAATTCCTCTCGGATGGTTGGGTGCTGAGTGCTTCGTAATTCTCCGCTAATTCTAATAAGCAATTCGATTGTGGACGTATTGTTGTTTGGATGTGACAGTGCGCTATTTACACAACATGAAGGGGAATGCACCAAGTGACCACGAACGTCTCAAAAGACGTATCTGGAAGTACCACAAACTGAGAACGAAATTCAAGCTGTTTGTTTACCATGCGATGACGCTATGCACGATTTCGTGCGGCAGTGACGGCTGGTCTTTGTTTTGGCTGAAAACGGAGTATCCGGGCCGCTATAATCTGCAACGTTGAAGACCTAACGTTAGAGATTCCCACACGCAGGATTACCAGTTCCCCCTACCTGCCAACACTTGCGTTTTATTTTTACCCATAAGCTTTCCTCCTCACCTCTCCTGTTGACCTTCCACGCTCACTACTAATTCCTTATTCACCATCCAACTCCAAACATTGTTTACCGCTCACGCATTAGCGACCATTCAGAGCCAGACACTGTCCGCTTGGTTTTGTGAACCGTTCTGGGAGTCCCAGTCGACACCATTCAAACTCCTGCCGGCTGATTCACATCCGTCCTACTTCAGCCCCGTTATAATCTATTGTCTGATCCATAGTAGTTAATTCACATTGAAGCCCGCAGAGTCTCACTGACCTGCCGGTCTTGCATTTGCTTTCCGGCACTAACTAACGGTTCATTGTTGCATGCGTTCCTAAATCTGCAAAACCCATTTGGTGCCTATTTCTGTTACGCTCCCTGTGAACGTGAGCAACTAAGGTCTGTCGTAAAATTTATTTCACTGACTACTTTGTTAATAACACGTGTTTCCACTTTTTGGATTCAGCTAGCTTACGCGTGATTTGATATTCTGAAGATAACACTGTGGTATCAAAATCACCTGGGCGTTTTATTTCACTGCACGATTCGTGGATATTTAGAGGTCACACATGGTATCAAACACACATTTACTTTGACGGGCAGATATGGAAGTGATTCAGTCAATGTCAGTGCTCAATATGTTGACTGGAGTCAATCTTAAGGACGGCTGGCGGACGGATTTCGGAGCAGGTGATGCAAGTATCGTTAATTAGAGTAGAGTGAAACCCCAGTGGCTTAACTCTGCGACAACGGGACACTATCCCAGTAGGTCTTTCGTTTGCCACAGCGAGTTTAAATTATATAAGCACTTGTCAGTGAACAGCACCGTCTGAATTAACACGATCCGAAGCTGCCTTCGGATGTTCAATGGAAGACAACTGTGTTATCTTGAGTTCAGGTAAGACGTAGACAGCACAACTGTAGGTCGTGCTGACGTGAGTATATAACTTGGCGGCAGCGAATGCGTTGGCCATCTCAGAGTGAGAGAACATCACAAAACCCACAGCAAACAGCCACCGAGAAACAGTGGAGCAGGTTATACCTAGGTAAATTCAGAACAGAGGTAGTGCAACCTAGCAGTGTTTGGTTACCCCTGTCAAATATAGAAAACTTTCAACCGCTGCACCACATAGTCACTTGTTGTCAGACATACAATCGGAATGACCGGATGAACTAGTAGTTATAGTCATCCGTGTCGTAGTAAACAGCGATCGTGTGGCTTCTGTAAGGATCCCGGCAGCAACCGTGTTTACTTGCTTGTCTTTTCTGTGTAAATGATCCCGTGTACATTTGAAATGAGAGACCTGATAGGAACTCAGTATCACTTTTTTCAGACGTGCAGCTAATTGCACACAGCGAATGCTCGCTCCCTTACTAACGACGCACCTATTACTCCGTTTTTCAAATTCGTTCAACCTAGACCTTTTTCAGAGGTGTTTAAGAGATGTTTCTAGATACTTTCCACCCGGCGCGCATTTGAGTGCCGCCGAGGGGGCTGGAGACCGCCTCACGCTTCTTTATTTTGGTTGCTACCGCTAGCCTCAGATTGGACTAGAACTAACTACTTATCATATTCTTAAACACTTCTGAAAATATACGGTTTGTTTCCGAACACTAACGCGTTCTTTTAGTTTGATGCCTGTCGGGACTATAATCCGACCGCTCTTCAGGAAGGGCGTTCCAAATTGTTAGTGGACGAGGGCCGAGGGCATGTACATCGTCTACTATAGTGTGGACGCAGAAGACTGAAGGCTGCATACGTTACCTCAAGAAGCGCAATGGTGTGGTCAGCAAAATCTTACACAGACGAACGGTAGAGTAAGGTTCTTGAGTGGCTGGGGGTGATGCAAAAAACGGTGGCGATATGTGGTGATGGATTGACGACCGAATTCTAAATGGTGTCACAATCCATGAACGCCCAGGAAAACTGGCAGATCCTATGTGAATGAGGTGTACGTTCAAAGACGATATAATAGAAAATCGGCTGAGGTAATACTGGCAGTGGCTGATTGGAATGAGTGAAACAGGCCTGATAGCTACTGCCTTTCTTCGTATTACTTCGCTGAACTCCGTGATTCTCGGCCGGACTGTACTGCAAGATGTCTTCAAGCGGTTAATTTTCATAGTTTGAGTATGCCTCCCATTTAGTTAGTACACAACTGGCACTGAAATTCGTGAACCGACTGGAACGCTAAAAGAAGGCAACCGACAATCTTTGCAAAGTTTCACGATGAGCGGCGAGCGCATCCACGTAGCTCTGTGAACTTTTGAGAACCACTTAACGCATGCTCACATGCTCGCGTAAAGTCATCCACTTCGTACTGCGGTATCGTTGATGATATGGGTTCGTGCATCAGCAGCACCCTGTGATAAGTGTTCCAACCAAAAACACCTGGCTAATGCACAACGTGTCCATCTACGAGCCAAGCTGCACTCTACAGCAACCGAGTTGTTCTCAGTGAACCTGAATACATAGAACGCTTACAAATTTTCGTACTACTCAGAAGCAGGAAGAAGTAGAGTGCTCTAACCCATATTTACACACTACAGGACTTACGGAAGTGCGAAAGTAACGCGATTTTTGAAAATTTGTTACAAATGAGAAAAGTGGTCAAATTCCCTAATGTATGCGCACGTGTACTAACTCTTATATACTGTGCGAAAATGTGCAGTGTCGGAGAAAATGCTAACTTCGAACATGTGTAAATGTGTTGACAGTAATGTAGCTATCGTAATTCATAACCAGACAATGTGTGTTGTTGTTTTTATTGTTTAAATAATTACAATGTACACACAAATCACATTAAGATTACGTTCGGCAGGGTGCTGCGTTATTGCTACGGCGAGAAACTAGCTCTGAGTTTGAGCTAAGTGCATTTCCGATCACCATTGCAGAGTCCCAAATATCACAGGTAAGTACTCCACGAAAATGCACTAAGTCGTGAAGAAAACTGTATTTAATGACACTAATAATATCAGGAGGGGCAAATGTATAAGAACAAGAACGTCCGTTGGTTTTTGCGTTCTTAGACGGTGATGGTGTAATGAACTGACAGGTGTATAGAACGATCATGTGTGAGACTGGAGTGTGTGCTCACTTGATTGGTGGAAGCGCGGCCAACAAAAGCTTATGCAAAAGCTCACGCAGGCTGAACCAATCCAAAAGGACGTTAAGCTGTCGCACCACGTTGGCTTGAAGATGATGAAAATCAAATCGAGTTGCTTGAAAAGTTGACGAAACTAAACTGTCAAATTGTCTTAATCAGCGAGGTGGGCAGTAAGAGTAGCCATCAACCAGTACCCAGTCGTAGAGTAACACGCTCACCGGCCGATAGCAGACGTTAACGAGAATACCACTGGTTCTGTACAAAAGAAACAGTCCTTCTAACAAACTGATATCGAGTAATTCCGATCAGACCGTTGCTCTTCTGACCTCACAACGGTAGCCGAATACCTGGTATCACGCAAAGTAAATTTTGTGCGCCTATCTTCCGTCGGACTCTACACAATATTTCTTTTCGATAGACAACGACTCCTGTGCCACGGTAATTTTTTGTTCGCACAACCTCTCAGTCTTTAGTCCGATCTCAGAGACTCCCAGAAGTATGTCACAACCTGTCGTCTTGACGTAGACCGTTACAGCGGATCACGATATACCGTCCGCTTATCCTCTTCAGTCCTCCAACATAATAGATTGTGTCTGAAACTGATCCACAAAAGGTGTACTGTTACTTTCCACTACCTATACATCTTCACCAGCACTCACTGTCTTAGAACCGAGTTGTGCGTTCGCATAATTTCACTGACCCTCATGATGAATCAGAATGTTTTCATTTCTAATGGTATTCTGGTGTGTGATATGCTTCCAACTGTGCTCATGTCCTCAGAATGACACGTTAGGATATCATTGGAGTGAGTCACGTAGCCCACAGGTCACGATCGCAATTTCCTATTGGTGAGCAATCGAGCGTCTGACGGTAATCTTACCTTTCGGACGGTCTACAGGAAATATGGGATGAGCTGACGCATGCGTCGCGATGGGGTATGCTTACAAACACTCTGGTATTTCACCCAGTAATGCTTTTGACGGCAAAAGGCCTAAGGCGGACCTCTGAAGATCGAACCACTATTCCTAGTTGCCCATTATTGGACGGGTGTCCCAAACTATTTCTATCGTATTCACTCAAGCACAGACTACCCACAAGCTACCATCGGTTCTCCGCCTTCTGATCCTTGTTGAGAATACTATTCACATCGCGTCGTCACCTGGGTGGGTGCCCTGGACAAATTTCCAAGAACTCGGCGACAGGCCAGGAAAAGCAACTTCTGTTGCGAAGTACACGGGTGAACGAAGTGGTTTGAAGGCTTTGCGACAAGTGATAGTTGACCTTCATATTAGTTTGCGGAACTCTGGTAAATGAAGTGTAGATTTGGACGGGATCGACGATGAAGCGAAAGTAACAGAACGTAGGTCCAAATAAGCTCTCTAACGCGTTCTCATCATTCCGTGTGGACCACGATCGAACATGCCTTGTTCTCCATGATTCCGTGCTAATGTTCCACCCAAAAACTGATATACCTCAAAAAGGCCTCACCTGTGAGCAGAAAGTGGCACACCCGTAGTTTTAGTCTCACACCAAACTTGGCAATGGAGCTCAACACAGGTTTCAACTTGCGCATACGCGGTTGTTCGAATTCTCCGTCAGCTGTAACGTCATACAGACACACTAAGCAAGTTCAAGTAATCAGGCTGTGCACCGCTTTATTTGAAAGACGCCAGATTGTCGCATTTTATACTATCCACGAAGCAAACTGGAGACGGTCCCAGTTTGATTGATCTCATAAGCTTTCCCCTCTCACTGGCCTGGTGTGATTCGCAGCACAGTGGATGGCGTGGCTTCTTCATGTGCATCAAGAAGAGTGCTGATTATTGATTTCGTTAAGGTCTTTTACGTTATTTTCAATTGCTGAGCTATGATTGATGTTAAACGTGACCTCAAGCTTTGCTGTACTCCTTAAATAAACTGCGTTATTCATCTTTGTTCCTACATTATCTACTTTTACCGTTTCTTCTACCCTTATTTAGTCTGAGCACTGTAAACTTCCAAATACCGGAATTAGACACTCTGGTGTATTTTTCCTCAATTAACTTAGGATTCCGTCGTTCCTCGACATAGGAACAGTCGTTTTACTCTGACCCAACCAATGACCATGCGTTTGAGTGAGCTCAACCCGCTTTATCGTCCGCCGTTGTTGACCGGTGCTTGGTTGTCGATTTGTTGTCCAGGCCTTTTCTTTGTTTGATTCCCGAGGATTTTCACATTCGAGTTGAGAGACTCGATTTCCTTGCACACTGATTCAACTAGTACGGTAGTACTATTATCACGAACGCCTTCTCGTTAACCGTTTTGAGGATAGATTATTTCTCTCGTTGGATATTGAGAGAGGCATTTGCCGGATCATCGGATTACGAGTAACTCGGCGTGAACTTGAATTGTTGGCGAAAATCCCACTAGTAATTACTGAATATGGAAACTTACTTGTATTCGGTCAGTTTAACCTCTGGCCGAAGCACGATTGCTGGTCACTGTCACTCTGCTTCGCCAAACTATTGTGACGTCCTATGGAGAATGCTGGAGTTGGGCTACACTTTTCTTTACATTTCGTCCAGCACCGTACTTAGTGGGTCCTGAAGATTCGCAGGTGTTCTTCAAAATGTATTTTGGTCAATGGCGCACCCTCTTTATTACTACCATTCCTCAGAAGATTTGTGCCACCTAGTTTTGCGCCATTCTACCTGCACACGTGATCGGTTTACAACTATTCAAATATATTGTTCATTACCGTGCCGGTTGTCGGAAGCTCAAATTAACCACTGGTTTGCTCGTTCACTTCCGAAGCAGCTGTAATGAGACAGATGAGAATTGGCATCAGGGGGCATTGACAGGAGGCGTCAGCTGGGCCGACTGCTATACTGTCACTCAACTCGAAGGTTCTGGAGAGTTTGACTGACTACCAGCCGAATGCGCATTTCATCTCATAATTACTGTCTAATTACTGTTAATAAGAAACACAAAAGAGAGTCCCGTGTGGATCCAAATTATTTGCTGTTTGCGAAGACTGCACAGATGCCGTTGCTGAGGGCAAATCGGTCAATACGGCTTTTGAAGTAGTGAGGCTTTCTAACTATGGTACATCAAACAACCCCCTGCTTCTGTGGAGCATTCCTCACTTTCAAAACCACCCCCTTATTGTTGCATTGAGTATGAAATTTCGGACCGGTATTGTACACTGACCAGCCTGTTGCGAGGTTCTACACGAGCAACTGGTCTTTATTCAAACTGTGCTTGGAATCCTTACGAGATGACTGCACAGAAGAGGTTTGCTGCCGTTGAGACTACAAAATATATATTGCACTATGGAAACAAAAACGCGCATTAAGTGCTGTTAGGTGCTTTGATGGCCGTTAACTGAGTAAACATGTCTTTTCGTGCGAACAGTGTTTAAGTTTGATCCATTGGCATTCCGAAGAGCCCATAACGCCGCTGTCAAACTTATCCCAGCATCTGGACATGTCAAGTAGTTGTATTAATCTTTAAATGCCGCACTTCTGTTCACTTGAAGCACACCACAAATGTTTAACATTCACAGTCCCCCTTCTTTTGTGCCATAAACAACTATTCATCATAGTGGTCGATGAAATTCTAGACAGAAACTAAAGGAGGATTGTCGCAGGATCTGCTCCGGAACCTTCTAATACAGTAGTCCTTCTCTGTGGAGTTAACAGCCGCCGTGACAACCCACCTTTTAAAACCGTCCATTGTGGGTCTGAAAATCATTGAAAGCGTTTTTCAGTCTCTGATTCACCTTTTTTGCGGGTAACTCAAAATTTGGCTCTGTAACGCAGTGTGCTACCGTGTGGTTAGCGCCATTTTGCTTTTGGATGGTGTGAGGCTTTTGCATTTCTCATCGGGCCTTTGGCCCATGCTTAATTCTGTTGTCCGTCTCTACAGATCTATCGTTGGAAAGTTTACTCTGAAAGGACTCTGCCTCTCGGCGTCTCCACGTTGAACAGGTTTGGTTCACGAACGTAATAGACAATGGAGACCGGAATTTCGCACTTCTGAATATTTTAATTGCCCCATTGGTGCTGTCAGCATTAACTTTCACGCAATTAGTTTTCACAAGATAATTTCCACACAATTCTCAACCGCTTCTAGTTGATGCTCTGCCTGCTCTACTTACTGCTCGAGTTGCCCCATTGGTTTGTTTTTGAAACTCAGATGTAACAAATTCCCGGTTTTCCATTGGCATGAATTACACCAGACCGAACACTAATAATGGTTCGCAAAACTCAGGTCTACGTGATCGGTTTGAATGCCGCGTAACGATTCAGAGCAGTATGAGAGTCCAAAAGTGCCTTCATTTTTACCAGTTTAAATGCACTGGCCTCAAAGACGAACGGTACGTATTGCCGACGACATCAAATAATCTCCTTCGCTCGCCTGAACTGTCTGTTTAAATGCACGCACAGTAAGCCAGCCCGAGTAAGCAGCACAGCAAGGGCTTCAGATGCACCCGTAAGAAGATAGAACAGTTCCTCTTTGGTCAGTATTAAGTTTGCGCTCATCTCAGACATTGTATGACAAGTCTGACAGTAGCCCTCTCTACCTCACAAAAGCAAGATGTCGCAGTCGCCCCAAAAGACCACGCTATAGGCGAGAGAAAGGTGATGCTCTGGAGGCATTCTTCTGCTACAACCTCCTCAAGCAACCAAGCCCGTTCAGTTTTGAGCGCGTCCTTCATCCCAGATCATGCTGAACTGGTTTCAGCGAACAGACTACGCACCAAGATCTCCAGAATATCGCTTGACGTGCCCGTCACGTTGACCGTTACGCCAAGCACCTGGTCAGTGCTTGATAATAGTCGCCAAACAAATTCCGCGCATTCCAACAGGAGAGGCATCTCACCTGACCGTTGTTTACAAGAGCGGGATAATCTTCGTCAAGCAGCCAAAGTCAGGGTGCGTATCAGAAGAGACCGTTTGCCACAGAAAGAAAACGATCATAGTGCCAGTGCTCAATGATGCACCTCCAACTCCTTTGGCATCTCCGGAAGAACGCATCAGCTCCGTAGTCCCTCCCTGTTTGACATCAGCAAAACCCCGAGTATTCGACAGGGGTGTTTTGGACCAAGGAGTCATCCTTCTACACACCCCAAGTCCTCAATTCCTATACCCCACGCTAAACTGGCTACCCAATATCTCCTCATTGAATTCTGTCATCGAAAATGCTTTCAAAAGGCACACACCTGGCCGGTCATTCTAGCTTGCCTCCAGTGGGCTGAAGCTTTGCCCCCTTAAAACTAGGTACTGTTTAATTACCGATGCATATCTTCAAAGTCGAAAAACGGCAATTTACACGCCCAAAATACTGGAAACGGACGTGGCCAACAGGGCGTTAGTCGCCAAGGTTTAGAAACAGATCGCGCGGCATTCAGTGGAACACACGTACGCCCGAGTCGTAGCGAGGGGCTGGCAGCATCCCAAATGTGTGTTCAAGAATGGTAGTCGGTCACTACGAGACTGCCACCACTGTCTCTTACCTCAGTTTTTGATCCTTTCTCCAGAGTTGTTTCTTGAGCCCTTCGCCCTTCCCACATAGCCCAACAAGGAGTTGGTGTTCCGTCGCACGTATACAAACTGACTGAGCCTGTTTAATAAGCACTCAAAAGTCAGACATTTGGTTCGTGACACGAATCCACACATCACTGGCTTCATGGAGACAGTTTTAATCAGAAATCGGTAAGACCGAACTGAGTGTCCCCGTGTGTTCCATGTGCCGTGCCGACCCGTCCAAGACAGAATAGGGTACTCTGTGGTTTTCCCTCATCGGGGTTTTCCGACACCCACGGCCATCGAGAGATTTTGGCCATCAAATAGATGTGATACTCTGCAGCTACAGTTAGTGCAGTGTGACTAAGACACAATCCACGTGAGAGTTGTTCGAAGCTCTCCCTCAAGCAAATCATCGGATGACGACTCCCTTATAATAGGACGGGCATTTCTCACACCTACATATTATACGTGACTTCAGCGCACCTAATATAAACTGGCCGTTGATGTCCCATTCAGAATGTGGGACTAGGCTGTCGGCAAATTTTCGAGATTAATACAGCTGTGGGCTTGAACAAAGAATGCTAGTGTCCCGGCACGGCATCGTTCAGATCAGATCCATTGCTCGCTCGACTTCAGTATTACAAGCGAAAGTAGTTTATTGGAGAGGGTGGTTATCGAACCGTCAATCTGACCATTCGTTACGGACTTTCGATCTTATCTGCGACTGGTTGCAACAACCTACAGAATAGTCTGCAGTTGAAAACTTCAACGAGTATGATTTTAGCTACCCAAGAAGTTATCTCAACCCACTTCTTGTCCGTAATTTTGTGGACCTAAATCATCATACCTTTCAAAACGCCGTTAAAAAGCGGGTAGTTTATTTGTGTCGCGCAAACTGTGCGCTGTCTATCCACGCCCACCTGCTTAGCGTCGATAACATCGTCTTATTCATTGCTCTCCCCATTAATTCGCAGGTTACGTAATCACAGGCAATTTGAAGTACCGGAAAGCACTCTGCACTGTCCACATTGGACGTTAGTGAGAAATCCGCGAGCACACTAAGTTCTTACAAGAAAATGTCTTACTAAGTCCTCGTACGAACTATAATGTTCTATTCCTTTATGCGTCGACTGAGATGGAATAAACCTTCAGCCTTTTCTCTGCAATTGCCTGACAAACAGTGCAGGTTTAACTAAGAAATTGCCAGTTGTTCATCCGAAGTTGAATGCCACACCGAACAATGGTACGCAGGTAGATATAGCTAGCAGGTATTATAGACTTACCTGTGTTATTTCTCTTAGGAACAAAGTGTACCAATGGCGATAGGGTTTCGATTCGAAGGTCAAGTTTATAGGTGTAGTGGTGTCGTTGTTAACAACCCCGAGGCCGGGAAGTTGGATTTTCCTCGTCACTCTATCTTTCACAATGCCCGGTTGAGAAGTTATCGCTTCCGCATGAATTGCGTTTCGAGGTATTTCCAAAGGGAAAGCGGACATTTTGGCGCGACTCGTTGTATTTCAAATATAACATATACATATGGTAAAAAATGTATAATACATTGCGTACAGGTATTATATCAAAACATGTGCATAATAAATATGTGCAGAGTATATAACACATAAATGTACAAGTGACCAACTGCAAAAGCCACAATTTCCATCGGATGAGCATCAACAATGGGGGAGTAGCATTCTACGTCAGTGCCGAACTACGCGCAGCCTTAAACAGACACCAAACTCTGCTTCCACTCGAAGAGTCTTTGTGAATAAATGTCAGGGCATTCACTTGTCACACACCATTGCCCGTGCCATTCTGGCGCACAGCTTGTAAACCTAAAATGGGATGAAAAAGTGCACGGTGCGGTTATACGGGACATCGTAGCCAACGGACCTCACGTGATGCAGGTTTATCTAGTGGACTAGAGTCTGGGATTGTGGCCATTGATTTATACAATCTCGTGCAGGAACCAGCGCTCACCGAATATGCCAATCAATCCATCAGGCAATGAGAGGATGATAGGTCATCCCAATTAGGCATGGTGTTAACTAATGAACCCCACATGGTGGATATCATATAGGCTGGTGCACCATCAAGTGTAAGCGACCACGCAACAATCAGCTTCTGACTAATATGTGACATCGCCAGCATCCGATTTCTGACACCGGCTCGATACCATTTCACACGATCCAACCCTCGAACGATGAGAGAATGCGCATCACAAGCGAACTTGATGCACCCCGGCGAATGCAGCACGTTGAGTAAACATCTATATATCATAAGTATGAAACCATATATCATATATATACATATACATCATGTGTGAACACCGCGACAACTTGCTCATATTTAGATGAGACCCAGTTGTGAGAAGTGAGGGTTCCCGCTGGATTCGAATCAGCGAAAGTATTATAAAGGGATTAGATTGGACAAGCGCATCGATATGAAGTCAAACCATGATTCGCAGAAGGCTACGGCCGATCAGTGTCAGCAACCCGAACAGACCGGTATGTCACCTCGAAGACCAATCAGGATGGCACGCTGCTCCAGCATCGGATTTTGTTATAAGGAGCACCGGAGTAAACAGATTGTGCAAGTGCGTCACGCGTTAAAACGAACGAGCTACGAGCGAAGTCGGACCGACTAACGGGAGAGCTAAAGCGTCAGCACCAGTTGTACTCCCTCAGTTTTACTGATACCTCTTGTCAACAAAATGACCAATGAAAACTCAATTAAGCTGTATTTGCTCTGTGCACGAAGATTGGTTGTTGCTCTCGTTCCGGAAGGTAACGAGTTTCAATATGGTGTCAGAAAAGAAGAAATCTGCACTTGACGGTAGGAAACCACGACGAGCCTATTGACGATTGTTCCACAGGAACCTTTAGATGTGAACAGCACGAACCGACTTGCGGACAATTGATGCTTGTGGAGGGAAATATGCGAAGACTTTTGCTTGTTGGCAAATCTCACGGAGACCAGTAAAGAATAACAGCTGGCCACGTCTCGATGTGCAGTCGGAGATAGAAGAAGACGAATTCTAGGAATCTCAACCTCCGAGGACGAAGAGAACAGCAAAGAAATCGAAGTGATCATTCGAAAAATGGAGGAATATTGTTCGGGACAAACAAACGAAACAGTTGAACGCTTCCAGTTTTCCTCGAGAAGAATCGGCAAGCGGGAGAAACGATAAATCAGTGTTGCCATTTTAAAGAATTTTGCGAAAATTGTGCAATTCCTGCAAGTGCTCAGAAGAGATTCATCCAAGACAGAATGATCACCGGTATCCAGAATTCCATTATGACGAATTGACTGTTGAATTCCCAAAAGTTGAGGTTAGACCAGTGCATCGACATCTGCAATGGCGAAGAGGCAGCGGAACAAATGATGACACCTCTGAACGCAGTCCACGGCCTGGTATTGAACGCTATGGACGGAGACAAAGAACGATTCTTGGTGAGTTCGTGTCAGTTTCGCGGTGGAACACATCTTGGTCAGAACGAAAAGCGTACAGCATTTGAAACGACGCGCATGAAGCGCCAGAAATGGAACCATTTTGCCAGACAGTGTAGATCGCCTGTGGTCAGTCTGATCGACGGAGATGATAGCGGAGTGATATACCGGCTCAACGGATCAGGAGCGCAGAAATGAAACTACGCAGAGTTGCTCATAGAAGATATGAGGAGGAAATGTCATCCAGAATCCGGTGCTTCTGCCCATGTCGTATCATCAGGCTGCATCAAGGAGGCCAACACATGTGGACCAAATGGACGGCTGAAAATGTGGCGTTGCAACGCTGCCCGCCACAAATCCGAAAAATGGACCGATTTACATAGTTGATTTTTTGTGGTCGATCGGGATTCAGCGCCCATTTTAGGTGTTGATGCCATTCGTTTGATGGGTTTCATGACGGTTAGCCCTATTAGGACTCAACCCTTCTTATGGTCATGGCGCCTCACACCTGACTCACAGATGTTGCCACCAGTACACCAGCCGTGAGCGCCAACCGCAGGTTTCATTCGCAAACTCAACGGCCCGTCTGACTAGATGAAAGGCCGCCATATTACCTCTCAGGTGACATTTCGCTGTCCATTTCTGAATCCCAAGCGCCATGGGTATCACGTGCTCAATATGCATCTCTCTTCAGCAACTTTGCTGAGACAGAACCATGCACCACGGTCTTCCATCTTAATTGTCCTTTGGATTCATCCCCTAATTTCACTCCGTTTAGCGTACGCGCCAATTTACACTTGCTGCGCGATGGTAAGTCCACAGCGCTCGTGTTGAAAGAAGTCGCAGATGAGCTGGGTAACCGATTACTCGTTTGTCCCAGCAATAATACTTTACTGGTGGTATTCCAACACCTTGAAATCACGGGATCATCTCTTCCATCTACGAAGATGGGGGTGGTACGAGCGTCAGTAATTTCACACCGGATGCTCCACTATCGAGCTTGTTGGGGATGATGGAAAATATAGTGGACGGTTTCGTGAGGAATCATTCAAATACTCAGCCACTATTGGCACCGGAGAAGCATGGATTCAGGAATTGTCACTCATACGACCAATCTGCTTGTTGCTGCTGTCTTGTGGACAAAACCTGCTAAATGATGCCCCCTTTTATGATGTGGATTTGGACGTCAAGGATTAGCCGGATAAGGTCATTCACAATATACTGCTGGACAAGTCGGATGATACGGGCTCATGTACACATGTTTGTTTTTGGCTCGGGTGATACACATTTTGTCGCATCTGTACCGCCATAAATGATGGAGGGCGGGCTACTCAGCGCAACCACCGATGTACAGATATTTCCCATACCGGTTCTCTATTATTCTCCGTCTCCGTTGTGGACGGCGCAAAAGTTTTTCGCCTCCCACAAAGCGTTCAGGGCGCAAGACGACCTGGATGCCTTACGTGTATGGTCCGTGGAAAGCCGATTGCCCTTTCACACGTCGAAGGCGAAGATCATTCACGTACGTCTTCATAGCGGTAGAACATATCTTATAGGCGACGCTATTCTAGTCAATGTCTGCCCGGCGCGCGACATAGCTACCCTTCTTAAATCAGTTATCTCCCCGGCACTAACGTTATGATGCTGGTAATGAAAGTTAGTAGTGTTGTGAGCCAAGAACGTGGACCGCGCAAGGGTTATTCTTCCGGAAAAATGATACGAGTTATGCGTTTCAACAGGACCGCAAACAAAACATTCACCTGCACACGACAGTGGTCTTAGAACGTGACGGTAGCTATGAGTGCCAATGCTCTGCTCTCCCGTTTATCAAGAACCATTTCATGCGATGCTGCGTATCAGTACATGCATTTTTCCCGCGGCCATTTTGATGGCAAAATCAGTGTTCCCGTTTTACTGCTGTGTGGTAGTAGTGTGAGTAGCATACTGCCATCGATCTTCCTTGCTGCAGTAGTAGACTAGCTGTTTGGTAGATTTCTTGAGATTTTCCCAGTCGAAAGCTTCTCATCTACTTACAGAATACTGTTAAGGCTATCCTTGGAAGCCAACTTTCAGACAAATGTGCCTTGCTGGAATAACGACGAGTTTGCTTAATAGGTTATCTAGAGACGGACAACCAAGATTTTCGTAGGTCCATTTTGCTTGTCGTATTACGTTCTCTGCTGAAACTGGAACTATTCCCGTAGTCAACGGAAGTTCACGGCGAAGTTACATTACCATTCCAGAAGCTCCACCTTCAATGTCACTCTAAGAAAAATCTTTTCAAATTCACCGATAAAATGGGTTTCGTGAGACATAAGCACACGGTTTGCATTCGTGTAAACGGGTTCGTTTTGCTGTCCGAGTCTGTTCGGCGCGGAGTGCGCTTTCGGTGCCCAGTGCTCTTGCACCGCCGGTCAATGCACTCGGAAGGTCGCTAGATGACAGGAATATTCATAGATGGCTGTCTGTGGTGGGGCACATGCAGCCCCATTTCCTTTCTCTCACATCTCGTTTTTACCTCATCTCTTCCTCTCTTTTCCGTGTAATCTACTTTTTCCACTGTTATAAAGCAAAATGATACAACTCACCTGGGTGCCCGATTGCCGCCAGCTGCCCAAACATATAACACACCCCACTTACTCCAGCTATTTCAGCAGTTCACGTGATCTGAGCAAACACACGACAGTCTGACTGTCAGACCGAAATCATTTTTGATGTGAAACTACACACCATGTGCCAGTGATTCATGCCGGAATGACTTGAGGCGGGGATATTATGCAGCTGTGCAAGTCACCAGTCAAACCAGTGGGGGCGACCAACTGCACATTCTCTGTCCCCAAAATCATGGCATTCCGGTCTATCGGGGGACTGACCAAGTATTCACCATCGATGAATTCTATCTTCGAATCTCCTTAAGAAACACTGCAATCACAAAAACTGACGTTGCGTCCCAACCCCATCTCACCAGTGAAGCCGGATAAACACTTATAACTGTTCTAACCACTTTTTCTTACCTTACGAGTGAAGCTGAACAGCACCTCATGTTCAAACACTTATAACCTGTCCATGAACTCTTCCTCAACAGTACCCCATGCTTAAACACAGCCGTATACCAGATAATGTCCTTATCATCTCGTTCATCTGATCTGATATCTGCAAGACGACGGTGTATGCGTGAGTGAAGGAAGACATTTTGCTCAATTATATCAAGAAGAGTATCGTCCCAAGCAATACTGTTTCGTTTCTTTGCAATAGCACCTAGTGCGCTGTCGTTTTGTTTTACCACATACACTCTCTTCCCCTTCCTTTTAGGTTCTCAAAACCGCGGACTTGCCGCGTCCGTGAACCGGGCTGGACCGGGGAACCCTGATATATATATGGACAAAAGACGATGTCGGATTGACCTTCGGTATCTGAGTTGTGTTAATACACGTTTCTCGTTGGTCCGTGGTTTTTCTATTTAGTGGAGTAGAATTTATTGTACTCGATTGCGAACGTTAGACATTGTGTGTACTGTGACCTGTGATTGACACAATTGGAATATTATACCTTGTTAGGTTCGAGTACAGGCGGTAAACTGTCAACAGACTGATCCAAATCGACATCCGCGATGGGTTTCGTGGCTGGTGTTTATGGGCAGTTTACCACAACTGCTGGCATTGGAAACTGTTGACACAAGTTGAAGTCTGCAGTGCCAAATGAGTTAGTTGCGCAGCGTTTGTAGCGGAACATTAGGGGACCTACAAGAAGTGTTTTCGGCGTTTATTGCGATACATACCATACATCAAAACAGCCGAACATACGAATGTTAGGTTACCTTTGTACGACTTCCCCATTACCACATCTACAAACAGTAAGCAACCCAGGTGGGTGGAGAAATGTCAATCAAGGTCGTCATTTGGACATTGTGGTGAAACTGGGCACTTGGACCGTTATCGTTGTGAAGCCCATCAGCCGATCTCTCAGTCCGAATGTATTCAAATGACCGATATAACTAAGTGTCCATTCTATGATCAGCACGTTTTAAAGTCATAAATATATCAGTTTTTCCTAATTCAGCTATTGTTTGCGCACCTGCAGTGATTACAAACAGGAAGGCGTGCAAGAAACCAATGCTCATTATCCCCAATTGGTGTATTGCGATAAAACAGGCTTCTGGAGACTCTTATTTCATCGGCAGAGTCTGAGATTTGTAAAATGAGACTCCTATAGCAGGCCATTAAGGAGGTGGTTGTGCTGTAGCTCGGAAGAGCCCACAACTAGACAGACATTCTTTTGCACCACCTGAAGTCGTGATTTGCAACATGAGTCGCAAGAAATGAATTGTTAAATCCAACAAGAATCAGCTCATTAGACACCCCTGCATACACCCTTACGTCTTTTATACTTCCGGGTTTTCGGGGAAACATGCGACCTTACCTTATCGTATCTCAAAACTGTTCTTGACTTACGGCTCATCCCACGAACGTAAACAACGCTCAAATCCCCCGGGTATCGCTGCTGGCACTTCTGGAACTGTGAGAAGAGGTTAAATCCACGATCCACAAACATTCCATGAAAGCGGCAATATAATCCACCTCCTAGAGATATAATGGTACCCTCAAATAATAACGAGATAAACAGTATCTGCATCCCTGCGTATACACATAAACATTGTTTTTGCTTACACATATTGACACACAGCTATTATCACACGCCAGCGACCACGATATTAGCGTTCATATCGATGTTCGAAATTAACTTGCTATGAAGTCGTTTTTAACTACCGGTCAGTTAAAACAAACAAATGCTCATCAGTGACGGAGATCTAGGTGATTTCATATTTTTGTATCAAGTAACAAGGTACTAAAGCGGGTTCGTCTTAAAATAGTCTTCTTTATCCATGGTAGGCTGAGAACTCACGGTCTGCCACCAACAGTCTTGGACGCTGCGCGGTGTCCACTTTAATCAGACGAAAGCGCGCTCACCAACTTTTTCATTGTGCGATTTTACCCTGTGCGTGGTGGTCGTGAAGGGCGCGGCGGTTTGGTGTTAATTCGCGTGACGTAGCAGGCTACTGTGTGATTAACATCACATAGTTGTATGTACATATATTTGTTATGGTGTATTGCGCGTCCAAAACTGCTCCGGTACTATAGTACCGAAGCATGTAAGCGATATATATATATCGCTTATATTGGAACTAGGTTTTCTCATAAATTCTCAACGTTTTTGGCGTGCATTCAGATTGTTACTTCAGAATTTCTATGTCTATCAATTATTATCTGATACCTCAGTATTTTCACCGTATTGTGTACCACAGTTACACTTTAGCCTACATTCGCTTTCGTTATTTTCCTCATCGTTATCCCCCATCCGACAATCGTAGCTTTTCTCTGTAGTAGTTACTATGCATTTGCTGTACACTCATCACGATCATTTCTCCTGAATACGAAGGTAGGTCAGTCAAAGGAAAATATGGAGGGCGCCATCCCAAAATTAACAACCCTGACACTCCCCTGGAGTGTCCCACAAGGATCCACATTAGGCCCTTTGTTGCTATTTATGAACGACTTACCAACTGTTAGTCATGTTCATGTACGCGGACGCTTCTATAGAAGCGTAGTGCACAACACGCAGGCGTGGAACCCGCACCCCAAGAGAGATATAAAGTGTCTGAAGAAGGTCTAAGGGTGATTGGTGGCATGAAATGGTATGAACTATGTAACCAGATTGAAAAAGCCTTTTTTAACGTAGACAATCTTATGGAGACTTCACTGGTGCCTATAAAGTCCTACAAGATTTCACCGGTGCCTTACCAGGAGTTCTCTTATCGATCAGGAAAATGTCTCACCTAAGAATTCACTCATATCGAGACAAGCCACGTGTTTGTGCAACTAACAGAACTGAGTTTCCCACAAGCAAGATCATTAGTTCGTGGAGCTACCTGGGTCTGTAGTCCGAGCTACTGCGGTGAGTTCGTTCAAGAGAAGTTCTCTAACATGAAAATCCGTGCGTGTTTAGAGGTTTGTTTGTTTGTAATATGAACGCGGTTTGCTGTCTATCTGGTTCCATGTTTGCGAGCGTCAATGGGATGTCTGTCTTCCTCCATGTTTTTGGGTCATCACATTCACAATTTTTGCGAGTGACGTTAAGTTGCTTCAGGTCGAATGCATTACAAGGAGGCTATACTACCGTCTCTAGTCTACTGAGACTGAACAGATGCACGTTGATTTGAACCTAACGCAAACAAGAAACTAAGAGCTTCTGTTACGTCGTTGTTTGTCAGTTACGTTAGGCGCGCGTTATCCGGGGCACAAAAATAGACTAGCGACCCGGTGCATGCGAGCACACATGAATACATGTGTCCAATGCGTGTATGCGTGCCGGCTTGTATGTGGCTAGCAACGTACGTACTGTTACGTATGGATGGGCATTGATGAGTGTGGATGTGTCCTCAGCTCACAAGCTGAAATGCTGCCACAAATATTCTCGTTTGGGTGTGACCTGCTACGAGTGGTGGCAACAGTTCTGTAGGTGTGTGTTCCAACTGACACTCTTTGTCACAGTAGAGCCCCTTATGTCGACATCAGAAGTGGAAACGTTTGAGGCTTCGGGCTTATCGTCACAAAAATTGAGACATTCTGGCTCCTGGCCGTCATTCGTCTTGTGCACTGAAACGGTGAATTGCTCGAACTTTGGTTCCGGCTCTAAGGTTGTCCGCATATACGATCTCGCGATGCGGTTCTTCAAGCAACTAGGCAACGGAATTGTTCCAGGATAGTCACTGACAATCGGGCATATGTGGCTCCATATACGCGCTTTGTTGTTACTTCCTTTCTCTCTTCCTTCCTCTCGTTTCTCCCCTTCTCCTCCGTGTAGTCTTCTGTCATATTCCATTGTTACACAACAAAATGGTGCATCAGCACTCAACACACTACCTACTCTCAGCAGTTCACGTGATAGAAGCAGACGGACCACAGTCTAACTTTCACAGAGGTGGAGTCTGCTGTGAAACCTCATGCCAATGGACTGTAACCAATGATGTCACATATGGAACTTCCCACGGAAACCTATGAAATTCTCATTTCAGCTTAGTTGGAATATATTCAATTAATTTGCAAATCATGTAGGTCTTCCCAAATAGTCCACGGTATCACCGACATTGATACCCCCACACAAACGACAAGCACTTCGTTCACTGGCAGGCAAGCTTGTTCCCAATCACCTGGCGTCGCTACGGCCCAGTTAATTCAGTTCGGTACACAGGACAAATATTGTGCAGTCGTATGTCTACTGTAACCCGGAATCCTGCTTTCGCTGCAGTGGTGCTCATGAAGGCATCAAGAGGTGCCGCCAATTCTGTTGTCGCGTGGCCGAACATTGCAGCCCGTGAAGACCGTTAACATTCAGGGCCATTCCGAATATCTAGAAAGTTCGGCTAAATTTGAAAATGAGCATGGTCGAGAAATTAGGAAATTCCTCTGCTCCAAATGGAAATCGGTCTGACTGGTCCGTTCTCCCTCGCCAGGTTAACGAAAAGCATCGGCTCCAAACACGTTGGCAAACCTCGGCTCACTCGTTTGGTGTCCGAAAGTTCATTAGTGACCGAGTCGACTCTTTTGGCCATCTACATGTTCTGGTCACACTCTAGTGCTTCCGCATACCCAGATAATACCTGATTAGAGCGCTACAGGCAGAGGCAATTGGGAAGGGAACCCCTCCCTCGGTCGGTCACCGCACACTGTAATGTGAGGTGTCCTGGATCTGCCGGATGCTATCTCGGAACAGGATTTTAACCAGCCGAGGTTCTTTGCACCTTTCTTAGTGTTGAATGGCAGTCTAGTTCAATGAATTCTTCGCATACCGTGGCCTCCATTTTTCAAGGAAGATATACGCCTGTGTCTTCTTAACATCACGGTCATTACTCAGGATGTGGCAGCCTATACCGTGGAACGCCTGCTGAATTGACGTCGTTTTGTCCCCGCAGGAATGGCTTTTCATCTAAATCGACCGAGAGAGGAAAGCAGGAAAATCGTGTCGGACTGTTTAAGTCGCGCTGATCTTTTTATCATTCCGGGCAATCAAAAATCCTTTTAGAAATTAAAGCAAAGTTTCGGCGAGCAGACTGCTTTCGATAAATTCTCTTCTCTGGATAATACAATCATTTGAGATTGAGTGATGGTCCAGGATTTATGAATGGGTGCTTTTTGTTGTTCTAGGACGAGGCCAAACGAAACAGTGTTCACAGACAGATATTAATCTACACAAACACGAAGAAGGCGTTTCGCGCTGTCAACTGGGTCCCTGCCACCTTGTCGCAAAAGGTCAAATGCTGCATCCTGTCAGTAGCTGAGGTGGTTGCAACCCGGATTTCCTCACCCGGACCAAAAACCATCGGTTCAAATCCCGAGTCTTTCTTGACAAGACACTGTCGTCTAACCTGTTAAAAAATTACCCCCCTCCCACTGACAGCTCAATTAGCACTGATTACCAAGGACCGATTTTGTTCACATTTCTAACCACAATGAGATAGTGTTAATCATTCATCAAGTTCCGTTACTCCTTCCTTACTTCTCGACCAAGATCAATCGCAAGGCAAAGATCTGATCAACGCACCCCCAACCGCACTTGAATCGTGCTTGTTATTCACGTATCTGGCTTCCTCTGGGCTTAGTGAGCTGAAGTAACCAAGGAATAACTTGGACGCAGCATGCACTAGACTGGTACCTCTGTGGTTGTCAAATAGGTTTCGGGCCTACTTTTTGAAAACGGGAATCACCAGTCTCAAAGTGCCTCTTCAGCTTCCCAACTCGTCTGGATGGGTTTTGTCAGTTCTGATATCACCCTCTCCCCACCGTCATTAGAAAAAGGCGAGTAGTGTTCTGGTCCAAGAGCCCTGTTACGCTTCAGTAGTTTAAGCTGCAGGGCCGGTTCTGCTTCTGATGGAGGGCTGTCTGGAACGCATTATCTGGCACCTCGGGTCCGTCATCCGCATGTTCTGGTTGAGACCAGCTGAACTGTTCCTCAAAATATTCAGCCCATCTCTCAAGTCGGTGCGATTGGCTGGTGGTTAGTGAACCGTCTTTTTCACATGTGGTCTCAGCTACACGGACTTGACCGATACAGTCATGAACCAGTGAGAAAAGTCTCCTGCTATTCGCTGATAAAAAAGCTACATCCCTTTCGATTGTTCGACTAAGCGGTGTTCACGGTCTTCGCGCAAGCTTTTAGCCAGTTTTGCGTTTAAGTTCTTGACGGTCGTCATCATATTCAGAATCAGGTAGAATTAAGTGACGCTTGCTCGTGAGATTTATCAGCGTGACGGAAATCCGGTTCTGTTGCAATTGAGCAGCTCCTTCGGAACGTGCCGATTTTCAGCATGTTTTCACAACTGCGGCGATTTGTTCTCAGTGTTCGTCAGGATCTCTCACCTGACTTGAACTGGGCAACTTAATCACCAACGCTTCCTGGTAAGCGTTCTCCACACTGTCGTCCCTCAAATGCCAATTAAGCATCTTGCACTTACGAGCATGTTCTCTGGGCGAATGACAAAACAAAACGGGCACGCACAACAGCATGGTCGGAGTCTAGGTGGTTGCTCCGAAATGCCCAACAGTCTTTAACAATTTGGTACCACCTGTAACTGACTGCTGAGAAGCACACGGAGGTCTCCATGTAACACAGGGCCTCTTCTTTTGTTGGGATGCTTTGCTCGAAAACTAGAGACCGTGGGAAGCACACAGCTGCAGTGGTCTTTCACCGTTGCCAGTGTCCTGAGCCCGGACACCAAACATCTCCCAGCCGCTTCTCCTCCGGAGAAATACCATTAAGCTAAGCATTCAAATCGCCTGCTGGTATGATCATGTCTGAATGTTTAGTTTGCCCCAGAAGGTCAACTAGGGCGTCATAGGACGCATCCTTGATAGCGCCCGAACAGCTGTCCATTGGTACTTGCGCCGATGTAACGTATACACAACGCCTTTTTAATATGCATTGACAAAATAACCGATGTATTGTCTGACAGCGCATAAGCGAGTGTTCACTGGGATCCAATGAAGCAAACATTTTTCTATCCTGGAACTCAATGAGATTCTCACTCCAGCTTAGCCTCAAGATTCGGCTCCGGAATCACCAGAAACCCTGTGAGAGATTTGCTTTAATCGGCGGTTCTCTAGAGTTAAGCCCAAGTTGGTAAAGATTCTAGAATCATAGACTCGCGTCTCCTACACGCAACACACATCAAGCTCCAAACTTGAGAGGGTACTTGCCAACTCAGCTTGCTGACCGACTTGTCATAGAGTACGGACATTGAAGACACCAATTTTAACCAGTTTTCATGATTTTGGAAAATCGTTGCCATTGGTGGGCACAGGAAAAGCATAAAACGGTTGGGAGGGCAAAATATAAGCAGACAGTCGTGATGAGAGAATAGTGTCACTGTCAAGAGAACGATAACTTCTAATACTTCCCGGTCGTTTATGCTGCGGAAGGGAGTTGACGTCAGGGATTCTGCCTCGGGTCTCTGACTCAAAACTCTGAACGGCGGGACATCATGCTATATGGTTTTTCTTGAAGACCCTACTCGAAACCAATAACTCAAGAATTTGACTAACTTCGTAGTGAAGGGCTTGCCTAAGCCCAGGGTGCAGTGATTAAGACATCAGTATCTGATTCTGAACACTGCTGTACGTATTGGAAGCTGCTTCAGGCTTTAGGTTCATAGGGGAATTTTTCTGCCATGTTGAATGATTCGCAGACGGTCCCGGTCAACCGTTAGGCCATCGGAGTTCTCTTTGTTTCAGGCTACCTCTCCTAACCCTCCTCCCTGATTGTGAGGACAGCAGTGCCACAACTATAAAAAAAATAGCTCAGCTGTACGCTCATTAAATCGTGCCCCACTACATAACTACTCCTTCATGATGAGTAGGACAACATACAATCGTGATCACATCTTTTTGTTTTAGTGCTCCCTGTTGGCCTGCCTGTCAAGGTTTATCCTAGTAGGACCGAAGCCCAAGTCAACATAGCCCTCCAGATCGATGCGTGCGCATGCCTGGCCACCACGTCAAGGTACTAGAACAGACCAGGATTAGAGACTTTAATTTGCTTGGGCAGAATTTACTTACTGGCTCGCGCGAGCTCCGAAGACTCATAGGGGTGCAAAACTTTTTAACGCACTGGTTTCCTTGGACATAACCGAACACATTTACGGTTACACACGGTGTCGAACGAGCCAATCCTCGTCTCGACCGGATTACCTTCTTACCAGTGGGTCTCAATCGTCGATAACCTGGAAATGGCGGCCCGTCTAGTAGTAAGTGACTATGCTAACGTCATTCATGATCTTGTCTCCAGAACTGAACTCGGTCGCCCAGTGAGCACCCATCAAGGAAATTTCAGGCGGATCAACGCGGCAAATCTCAAACCGTGTCTTTTGACCGTAACATGCAATAGCCCTGACCAATTCATTTGTATTGATGGTCTGCTCATAAAGCTTTCTGATGTCCTCAATGTGGCTGTTAAAGTTATCATACCTTTATATACCTTTATATCCTTGCTACGCACTCAAGTTCTATAATAAACGTAAGTCTTGGATGATGTTTAGGGTATCATGGACTGAACCCGATCCAGAGTCCTACGCTCGGTTCCAAAATCGATTTAAGGTTCTCATTTGGGAAGGTCGCTTCTGCTATCACCAAAATCTTACAACTTGATCTGTGTCAGATTTTAAAAGCCTGTTCTGTTTGGTGTCTCCCACTCTCAAAACAAAAGCGGGTATTCCTCTAATGATGGGTTTGTTAGGACTTAACATCACCGACACTGAATCTGCTAATGCGCTGGCTGACTATTACGATAGTGCCTTCACACCGTCTTTTATAGCAACAAGCACCTTCCCAACCCTCGTCCTTCCTTATATTATCTACACAGTAGACACGTCTCCTATGGAGGAACCAGCCAAGCGGCATAACCCCAAGGATAGCTCCCTTGTACCGGATGGATTTACTCCCCTTGTTTTGCTGGAAGATGCCGAACAGCCTGTTTGCCCCCTGAGCACGCTCGAATGAGACCGCACTTCCATGAGTTGGAGAGTGACCAACTAGACTCCCATATTCAAGGGTGGTCGCCGTAACCTACCAGTCAATTACAGACCGACCACTGTTCTTGCTAGCGCATCCAAATTTCTGAAACCGCTTGAGCATGATGCTCTTTTTTAGCTACTTATTCACTGGAAACTTCCATCCTAACATGCAGCACGGTTTCCATAGAGGTTACTGATATGCAACAAACCTTTTGTTGGCCACTGATCTTTGGACGCGGTTGGCTGATCAAAGCACAGGAATAGAGGTTGCGCATCCGGATTTTGCTAAGGCATTTGATCGAGCAAATTGCACCATGTTACTCGACGAGTTACACAAACCTGACATTCTTAGCTATGTGCTTTAGTGACTACATTCCCACCTCACCATCGCTTTTACCGTGTTCGGGTCAACTCCGACTTCTGGTTTCCGTCGAGGCAGTATTACTCTTTCTCACGGCTCAATTTTCATGCCTCTTGTAATCCATATAAGCGATACACTCTCCTCACTCTCTTCTCTGTTGTTGCTGTTCGCGGATAATGTCAAACTCTGACATAATACTAAAACTCCCGAGGACTCTTCCTTGCATCAAAGCGATTTAAACACCGTTTGCCTGATATCTGACTAAATTTTCAGATTCCACTGTTGAGAATTGCAAGGTAATGCACATTCGGCAAATCTCTAGCACCACTCATCTTAATGGTACTACCTTCGGTTTATATCTACTGGAAGACTTACGGACGTCCGTTTCCACTACTCTTTCAAAATCGCTAAGCACAGAAACTAATGCCATGAAAGTCAACAAGACCTTATTACTCCTCAAGTGGCTCTTTGACAAGTTTCACCCCACATGCCTTAAGTCTCCACAACAGCCTTGTTCAACCTTATCTTGAGAATTGCACTGCGTTTAGCCTCAGTATCTCTAGAAAGATAAAACCCTGCTTGAGACTGTTCATCGAAGGACCATAAAGGGCGTCCTAGAAATGTACGCAAAGTCCTATGAAGAAAGACTTCGGCTTACTTTGTACCCTCTTAAGTTCCGAAGACTGTGGAGTAATCTGTCGCTTACATTCCCAACCCTTACGCCTAACAACCACCCATGAAAAGCTCCGTTTAGTACCTCTATGAATTTTGTTCTATGGGGTCGTACTCTCAAACTGGAGCTCCAGCACAGCCGATTAGAATATCAGTGTTGCTTTTTCTCGCTATATTTAATAATATTTGGGACTCTCCGACCAAAATTGTCTGTAGATTCTCTGTCCGCTTTCATGATTCGCTTAGATCGATTTCTCCTTTCGTAGTTTGGATGCTGCACCTGTATTTGACTTCAGGTTCATTTTCCCCATCCGAGTGATTCACTGTCCGGAGATACGAAACGATCAGAAGCCCCGCTTCTGTCATCAGGCCATTGAGCTCGCCCGTTAAATGTTAGCTGTAGTCACATGATGAAACAGACCGTTGGCACTAAAAACAGAGGCCTCAAAGATGCCTGTCGAGGTCATAACGT